>CM021106.1:406048637-406104569 GCA_007115665.2 Sequoiadendron giganteum
TATTGGACCCTCAACCCTAATCCCTTGAACTTATACCTTAAACCCTCAATCTTCAACCCTCAACCCTTAAACCCTCTACCCTTTACCATATACATTAAACACTCAACCCTCAATTCTCAAACCTCAACCCTTAATCCCTCAACCCTCAATCCTTAAAACCCTCAACCCTCTACCCCTTACATTGGACCCTGAACCTAATCCTTCAACCATATACCCTCAAACCTATACCCTTAACCCTCTACCTCAACCAAGTAAACCCTTAACTCCAAACCCTTCAACCCGAAACGCTTAAACCTTAAACCTTCTACCCTATACCCTCAACCAAATACCCTCTACCATCAAACCTATTCCCTCAACCCTCAAACCTTAAACCCTAATACCCTAGAAACCATCAACCCTATAGGTCCTCCACCCTAATCCCTCAACCCTATCACTTTCTCTCTATCTATACATCTCACCTCTCCCTCCTTCCCTCCCTCCCAACCTCTCTAATTGTCTCTATCTACCATCTCCCTCATTCTATGTACCTCTCATTCAATCAATCCCTACCACCATCTCTCACTCCCTCTATCCATCTCTCTTTATGTCCCTCCCACTCCATCCCACTCTCTCCCACTACCTCTCTCTCCCTCTCCCTCTCTCTCATGTCTCTTCCTCCCACCCCCTCTCTCTAAGGTCTCTCCCTCTAGCAACCTACCTAGGTAACTCTCTCTTTGTCTCTCTCCCCTCTCTATCTATCCCTCCAACCCTACCTAGATAAGTCCCTCTCACTCCACCCCCCTCTTTCTCTACCTCTATCAGGTCACTCCCTCTCACACCCTCTCCCTCTCTCAGGTCTCTCACTCACACTCCCTCTCTCTCACACTCCATCTCTCTCACACTCCCTCTCACCCCTCTCACACTCTCAAGTCTCTCCCTCTCACACCTCAAGTCTCTCCCTTTCACACCCTTCCTACATAACTCTCTCTTCTCTTTTCTCTCTCTCCCTCTCCCTCAATTCTCTCTCTCCCACCCCCCCTCTCTCTCTCTCTCCCTCCCTCTATCTGTCCCACCGTACCTAGCTAAGTTCCCCTCAATCCAACCCATTCTCTCCCACTCCCTCTCTCTTAAACTCTCACTTCGACCCCCTCTCCATCTCTCTAGACTCTCTCTAAATTCTCCCTTCATCTAAAGACATACATAAATGCATACATACAAGCATAATACATATGTACATATAATCTTACATCCATACAAGCATACATTAATATATTAGCATTTAACATAAAGTAAGACATAACGCAAGCGCGTTATAATGCGCTCGCGTTATGTGATTGTAGACATGTTCCATGCAGAAGCGAAAACCATGTCAAAAGTGAGATATAACGTGAGCACGTTATAACGCGCTCGCGTTATATCTTGCTTTGGGAATTACCGAACTTTAAGATTGGTATTTACCTTGGAATACCAACCCAAAGGTTTGGAGGGAATTCCCAATGACTAGAGACATGTTTTTAAAAAATCCACCATATTTCTCATAATCGAGTTCGTGCTCACCGTCAGGATTGCACGTGGTTCAATATCGAAAAAATCGAGCACGTGGGTAATGTTGGGTTATCTCTTAACTATCCAATGATGTGATTTTTTTCACTTTTTGAAAATGTTAAGTCTTTCATCCATAATTTATTTTATTTGTATGTCTTTTTTTTGCCAAAAAGCAGTGTTTGGTATTTTTTTCGTTATAAATTAACCGTTCATCAATTTTTCAAATAAATTACATTTTTACAAACTAGACTCCATTCTACAAAATTAAAAAATTAAAAAAAAAAACAAATCAATTAGTTTCCAAAATTTGTAGGGGTAGCACGGCCAAAATTCTATTTTCAGGATATGTCCACTTTGCAAATTAGTAAAAAATCAAATATTCATTAAAAAATTATTAGAAAAATTGTACATCAACTATATACTGTTAGCTAACTTCTGACCGTTGCGATTTTAAAAATACTAAAAAAAAGTTCACCGTATGAGGGTCATACAAGAGTTGCTATGTTATGTTTTTCTGACAAAAACAACACCAATTTGTGTATGTCCCTCGTTTGAACCCCTTAATCTCAACCATTTTCAAAATAAATTAGTAGTTTAGAAAGTAGACTCAGAGCACTTGAATCCTTCTTTTTGTTCCATCTCAAAATTTTGAGTCTAAGTATCCTCAATTTCACATCCAAGGTCAATATTTCCTGATTTCAGAAAAAAGCTGTCCACTTAAGTCCCCTTTTTGGGAACCATCTTGGTGCACTTACCCATTATCCTTTTATCTATATATTGATTGAAGTAAAATCATCCATTCTTACCTAGTTAAACACATATTTAATGTAAAAGTTAAAATTAACTGCAACCCAAAATTTGGGATGTGATAGTTGTAATTCGTAAAACATGATCATCGTGTTGTATGCATTAAATATATGAAACATAAACATGACGTGTATGTATAGTTTTATTTAAAAAGGGAGTCAAATGTATGAATCATAAATAATAACCAACTATTAGTAACTAAAATATATATACACACATATATGTATGTATGTGTATATATATACATATAAAGAACAAATCCCACACATATAAAGAACAAAGCCCAAGCTAGAACTAGGCAAGGTGTAAAGAGATTATAGACAACAATGCTTCCACAAAAGAGAGGTGCTAGGTTACCAATATCTTTTGAGGATGAAGTTATTCCTGCCACACAACCACTTGAACCTGTGATCCAAGTCAGTGCATTTGTTACAACAAAAATAGTTTTAGTGTAGTGAGAATAGTCTACTAAGATTATGGAAGCTTCCATGAAAGATGTTGAAGATAATGGATATTCAATGATGAGAGAAAAAGAGAAGTGGAGCCTTCCAACAACCACACTAGCCAATTGGTTAATTGGTGTAACTTCCATCAAAAGAAAAGGAGCCCCAATTGTTTTGAATTAAGAAGAAGAGGAAAAGGTTGTTGAATGGTGCAAGGAGATGACTGCAATTGGCCATGGACTTAAAATTGTGAATTTAAAGGTTGAAGTAGCACAAATATACCAAACAATGCCAAATCCATTCAAGGATGGACTACTTGGTAAGTCTTAGTGGATATGTTTCAAAAAATGGCATCCCAATCTTACTTTGAGGACAACAAAAATAATTGATAGAGATAGGGCACTCAATTTGAGGCTTGCAATGGTTGCAATGTTATATGACACATTGTTAAGGGATTATGCAACTAATCCACATGGTCCATTCAAGATTGTGATGAGACCAACATTCAAGCCGATAGAAATGGTGCAAGGAAAGTCCTCACCAAAAAGGTCAGCAAATGTGTTTCAAACATTATACTGAAGAATTGAGAGTGGATAACAATTTTGTGTTGTGTTGATGCTAGTGGACAAAAAAATCTTGGTTTTTACTTGTTTAAGAGTAAGAAACAACTAAAGAATTATATTTTGAATTGCAAACCAAGTGCATGCATGACTACTCATCCCTATACATGAATGAAAAAGATCTCTTTCTCAATTGGTTGCACCATTTTGTTGGTTTACCTGGGGATGTCTCACCCACTAATAGACACATGTTGATATTTTATGGCTACGACAACCATGTTGCCTTCTCAACTATTCAAGAGACAAGGTCACTTGGTATTGACATGCTAACCCTACTAGCCGACACATCTCACAAGTTGTAGCCATTAGATGTTAACGTCTTCTCATCTTTCAAATCATATTTTAAGAGTGAAATAGCAACATGAATGACTAAGTATATGATTTTAAAGATTAAAAGGGAAGAGTTGGAAACACTAGGCAACCTTGAATTTCAAAAATCATTGACTGTTGAGAACAAAAAAAATGATTTTAAGAGGACAAGTATTTGGCCCCTAAATCCATATGCATTGATGGGGGATATGCGACCAAGTGACACATTTGAATTCACTACCCTTAAGGAAGCTTCAATAGTACAAAACACTTTAAGTCTATCCAATATTTATGTGCCACAACCAAAGGTGGAAGGGACACATGCAAACCTTGTAGCAAAAAGAGTTGAGCCATTAATAAATGAAATATGTGCTCTAATAGAAACACATAGTTTTCCAAACAAAAATACTGATGCAAAATAGCCACTATCTCTACCCATTGCACCAAACCAACCATCATTGTTGTTGGAGGGGGATACAGATCTTGGTATTGACTTGAATGTGGATGAAGACCAAATTCTTTCATTGTCATCTCCACCAAACAACATGGACCCATCTGTCGTAGTGCATTTTTATGCTAACCGTGGAGAATTTGAAGTTGTTGAATTGGGAGGAGGTCAAAATGTGGATGGAAATGTTAGTGAGGTGAAAGTTAAAAATGAAAAAGAATCCAACAAACCATTGGGAAGCCAAATCAGTCCCAACATCAACTAATTCTTGAAACTACATGTTCATCTAGTGAAGGATACATCAAACCAACAAGTTGATTGTGGGATTTGAATGAGCATACAATCTTAGCTCCTCACCATAGGTGACTACATGAAGCTATTAATAGAGTAAGAGGGCATGAAGAAGGAAAATCAAGAGTTGAAATTTAGGAAGAGAGAAAAAATAGAATAGAGAAAGCTTGAAAGAATTATGGCAAGATACATGAAGGAGTAGTTGAGAATAGAAAAAAAGCTTCAATGACAAACAACATAGCTATAAAGAATTCAACAATGGAGAGAGAAGAAACAAAAATTGAGCAACCAAGGATTCATTGGGAACAAGACAAATGAGAGAAAGAATTGCAAAGGGCTACAAAAGAGTTAGAGGCAAAGGCCTTTGAGTAATCCTTTAAATCCCTTGCTAGAACAACATGCAATCTTTAGGGACTTAGTATCTATTCATTTCCCTTAGTATTGTCAATCAATGCCTAACATAAGTTTTAGCTAGGGTCATTCATGTAGCAATCATATTGTTTCTTAGAAAATAACCATGGATGACTAATTGGCCAGGTAAGGTTCACCAATCAATAGCACATCAACAAACTTGATGCCCTCATCTAGATTCTCCTTTCCAACATGGTTTGAATGATAACAATGTTAGATTGTAAGGGATGCACAATTTTTTGGAGTCATTTGTAATTATCATGTGAACACAACATGATAGATTGTATGCCAATTTTGTTTATGTAAGTGTTTTGAAGTTGTTGAGTTTATATAAAGAACCAAGTTTTCCTATAGAATACTATTATGTGAGTAACTAAATTGTCCTTAACAATACAAAACTATTATGTGACTAACTAAAATGTATATATCAGTTAATTGGTTTGTAAAAGGGTTCTAAATATTTGGATTATAATATTGTTTTAAGTTATATCAACAATGTTTAATGTTGTATATATGCATATACACATACACATACACATACATACATACATACATACATACATACACCTTAACTGATATATGTATAATTAATATATTTTTATTGTAATGGTGTTTGAAGTTATATATGTAACCCTTAATGTTGAGATTATATATATTAGTTAACGATATATTAGTTAAGGATTATATATATATATATAACGGTTATATATTACTTGAAATTTAACATTATAATAGAAATATTTGTAACCCTTTTGCAAATTAATTATCTGACACACACACACACACACATACATAACTTGAAACACCATTATAATATAAATATTTATAACCCTTTTGCAAACTAATTAATATGACTATATATATATAATATCTCCACTACTTGAAACGTCAATACTCGATAGAATTGCAAATGAATGGTATAGCTTAAAACAACATTGAACAACAATCATATGAGTGTAATTGATCAATTAGTTTAATATGAAAACCATCAATTACCAATTTTAAACATGTAACAATCAATGCAATTGAAGAACAATTATATAATTTACGTATAATCCACTTGAATGTAATTTAAAAAATAGTTTTAGATAGATGATTGACAAAAATAAACTATTTTTCTCAACATTGACCAGAATATTTGGTTACCACAATTTATCTTGATTAGCTACAAGGAAAATGCACCTTACACTATCATATCCCCAATTGTAAATATAAGTATACATGATCCACTTGAATGTAATTAAGAAAAATAGTTTTGGAATGAGGATTGACAAAAACAAACTTTTTTTTTTTAATATTTGGTTACCCAATTTATCTTGATTACCTACAAGAAAAATGCACCTTATACTATCATATCCCCAATTGTAACTGCAAGTATATATAACCCTTAATGTTGACACACACATTACAATACATATAATCCACTTGAATCACATTGAACAATTGTTTTTCCCAACATTGACTAAAATATTATTACAATAATTGATCTTGATTACCTACAAGGAAAAATACATGTTATACTATCATATCCCCAATTATAAATTTTAGTATATATAACCGTTAACGTTGACATTAAGGATATATATATATATATTATTTAAGTTGTTTGAGAAAGGATTGTAAATATATGTATTGTAATGGCATTTCAAGTTAAACACAATATTTGATATAACTACAAATGATATATATAACTTGAAAGTTGAAACATTGTTAATCAATATGTCTATAATATACACACACAATATTTATGTCACCATGGTACCTCCCACTTTGCATGCCATAAACTGTTCGTTTATAAATTGTTTGTTTATGTAAATTTATAAAACCCTTAACTTATATGTGTGTTTGTGTATGTATATATATGTATATATACTTACATATATGCATACACATACATATGTATGTGTATCTATATATGTATGTACGTGTATATATGTGTATGTACATACATATATACATAGACACACACACATATATATAACTGCAATATATGACTCCATGATATGTCATGTTCTGCATGCCATAAAACCATTCATTGATATAAATTTATAAAACCCTTAAGGGTAGGCTGAAGGAAATTATTGCGCAATGGGTGAGGTCTCACAAGGTCTTGGGGCTGAAAGAGTTGTTTCCGCTTCATCAAACGTTAGCGAGGTGAGGGAAGAGGGTGAGATAGGCGAGGAGGTGAAGCCAGATGGCAAGAGGAGTTGTAGGCTTTAGGCAATATATTTCTCGATGCAGGCATAGAGCTAGAGAAAGAGGCCAACAATGGGAGGTGGATGGCTATTGGTAATGTCAATGTGAATATCTCAGAGGATGTTCCAAAACTCTGTATCTCAATGGAATTCCTTAACTCAAAGTTTGAAAAACTCAAGAGACAAGCGGTTATTACTAAATTCATTGGTATTTAGCCTTCTATGGAGCGCATCAAGGATTGGATCGGGTGTATGTGGTTTGGTTCAAAACCTGAAGTTTTCTTTTTACCACTAGGGTTTTTACAAATCATCTTTCAAACATAAATGGAGCGGGATAATGTTCTGTGTGGTAGCCCTTGGTTTATGGGCAATGTTGGTTTGTATATTAGGGCTTGGTCACTAGGTTTCGATTCGCATGGGGAAATGACAATGGAGGCACCTATATGGATTAGGATGTATAAGTTACCACAGGAGTTGTGGACAAAGGAGATCTTCAAACTGATTGGGTAATCTTTGGGGTCTTATGTTCATAGTTCGACTATTCCTCAAGCTATTAGACCGGTTTCTTGTGCCAAAATGTGTGTCAAAATCAATTTGAGCAAGCCAATAAGACATGCCATTAGGATTTCCTCGATTTTGGGTGAATGGTTGCAAGAACTAGAATATGAATGCCTTCCAATAAGGTGTTTTAGATGTTGGAAGATAGGGCATATAGCTATAAAATGCTTGGATGACAACAGTGGTAAGTGTTGAAATACACAAGACAACTGAGAGGGGGGGTGAATCAACTATACCAAATTACTTTTACTTCTGACCTTAATCAATTCCACTTTAACTTTAATATGTGATTAAGTATAAACATGAAATGCAAATAATAGAAAGAAAATATCAGAGACACCAAATTTACGTGGAAAACCCAATGAGGGAAAAAATGCGGTAAGGATTAACTCACAATATAATAGTAATGCAATACCAAATACAAAGGCTCACTACCAAAGGGCTCACTGCCTACAAACAAAGAAAGACAATAGAAAAACCACCACAATAGGTTCCACACATTCATAGTCTGATCAAATGATTGCAGACACCATCAACTCACTTCTTTCAGGAGTCTAACACATCAAAGTACTGTTGCCTTGATTCACTTTCACACACTCTTCTTTTCACACTTGTTTCATACACTTCACACTTATGCTTACAATTCACAACATCTTGATTTGTATTTATACCATCTTCAATCTTGAAAACTTTCTCCAAGGTTGGCTACACATCCTTGGTTTTACAAATTCAAATTAGGTTGGTGACTCAACATTCTTGCGGTGGATAAGAATGAGAGCGGACCAATTACATACTTAATTAGGACCCAAACAACATCTTGGATCAATCGCATGCTTCCTTAATCGATGCTTATTCTCCATGTAATGTGTAAACACTAGGTCGGCCAAACCTAATGAAAACACCAATGAACTTTGAAGTACGCACATCCACAACAAGATGATGACACATGGATCATACAAAACGCTTCACCAGACACTAGAACACCTCTTAGAAACCTTCAGATACATCCGCAACAACTGCAACAATATTTATACACAAAACACTCTTCAACAATCCAACTAGACCATGCAGACACACACAGTAGCTCTAGAACAAGCCTTCCAAAGCACCAAACCATGAGCATGTGTGCCAGAACACAAAGAACATCAATATTAACCTTCTTCTAGATCTGCAAGATTTGAGACAAAACACTAGAAGACTGCAGAGTAGGGACATCTCTCCCAGTCCACAAACAAACGGTTCTACCAAACCGGTTCACACATCTTTCACTCTCCATCAACCCAAAAGCTAAAATTTAGGATATATTATCCATTGAAGCCCATAAACAATACTATAGATCCGTACATGAATATGATCAGCACAAAATGAATGTAGAGCACATTACCGAAGCACACTCAGAACACACACACAACACTGTCTTCATTATTTATTAATTTTCTCAAAAGCAATTGACATCAACACATCTGCAACACCACAAATATAGCTCCATGTACTCTCAACACTTCTACAGTATCTCAACTATACATGTACCACTTGCAATCACTCTGAAATGTGTTGACATCAATGACAATATTAATGACAACACCACCAAACACATTCATACTTGCAATAGTAAAGAGCCAGCGAAACTGTCTGGAGGGAATCTGGGGAGTTCAGGCCCAAAGGCTAGTAGTGTGCTGCTCAATTCCCCTTCTGGTGATGTAAAGCATTCTCCTGAATGTAAGAGGGTAGGGTCCACAAGGGACAATTAAAATGGTTATGGCCCTGTTTTGGCTCTTGATGTGGCCAATAAGTACAGATGTAGATTGGGGTAGTGGCTCTATTATGATGAAAGGCAATGGGAATGGGACAGAGAAGTTGTGCATTCCTCGAGAGATCTCTCCTAAGATTTCAAAGGTTGCCCCATTGGGTGCAATATATATTAATGTTTTCTCCCCTGCTATCAATAGTGCAATGCATACTATCAACAAGGAACAAAAAGGTTGTAGTGGTGAGCAGGTAGTTTCAAAAAAGAATGAGGTTGAGGAGGACAAGGAGAATGCATGGCGTATGGTCACAAAAAGTGGCAAGGCTAGAAAGTCCAATTTAATCATGGATGTTGGTTTTCCTAACTCTAAAGGCAAAAAATCAGAGGCCAGTAAGGCTAATCACATAGCTAGAGTTGAAGTTAAGGAGGGTACGCAGGATACCTTAAGAAAATATGTGAAGAAAGGTGGTGAGCACCTCCATGATTCTTCCAAGAAATGAAGATAATAAGCTGGAACGTACACAACCTTAACGACCTGGAGAAAAGACGCCTGGTTAAAAGGATTATAGAATTACAGTGTTCAGATGTTTTGATGCTTCAAGAGACTAAGGTGGATTCTACTACTATGTATTCTTTACTTCCTAGAGTATGGAGGAATGGGGAAGGCTTGGCGGTGGATGTTGTGGGGACAATGAGAGGTTTGTCATTGATGAATAAATTTGAATTCTTAGGTGAATTGTTGTCTAGCTCAGAGTGTTTGTTGTCAATCAGGCTCAAGGATTGTCAAGGGAGAAGCAACTTTGTTATCTCCAATGTCCATGGCCCCAATCAACAAAGGGATAGAGTTAAGTGTTGGGTTGGTCTACGCAACTTCAGGGGTACAATTTCTACAGATAATTGGATTATTGGAGGCAATTTCAATGCCATTTTGTGCCTGAAGGAAAAGATAGGTGGGAGGTATTTTGGGAATCTTGGATCTTCGGAGTTTAGGAAGTTGTGCAACAATTTAGCTTTGGTTGACATTGCCCCTAAATTTGGTTGGTTTACTTGGTCAAATAGAAGGTTGGGTGAGGACAATATAAAGTGCAAGCCGGACCGTTTCCTTGTCAATTCTGATTGGCTTCTATCTCCTGTTCAATTCTTTTCTAAAGTGTTGGAATTTGGAGGGTCAGATCATTGGCCTATTATCTTGCATTCCTCTCTTGGGAAGAAGCCTTGAGCATCCCCTTTTAAAATGGAATCTTTCTAGTATGAACACGCAAATTTTTGTGAGGCCTTACCTGGGTGGTGGAGCATGGAGGTTAATGGTCATAAAAGATTTGTGATATTCAAAAAGTTGAGTGAAGTTAAGAGGCTGGATTAGTCCTGGAACAAGGAGGTGGTTGACAACTTGTTTGAGAACAAGCAGAAGGTGGAAATTGAGCTCAATACAATCAATAAAGAAATTTTAGAGAAAGGCTTTACTCAACACCTAAGAGCAACAAAAAAAGACAAGCTTTATGAGCTCAACCACATTCTCAGGGTGGAAGAAATATTTTGGCTACAAAAGTCCAAGGTTAAGTGGTTAAAAGGAGGTGATAATAATACAAAGCTCTTCCATATGGCTACTAATTTAAGAAGAAATGCCAATAAGATTCTGAATATCCAATTACCAAATGGCACTATGCTTGAAGATATTGGGGCAATAAGAAAAGATGGTTTGGAGTTTTTTAAAGATATGTTGGGTTCAAAAGGGGTTATCAACTTGTAGGCACAAGCTAAAATGTTATGTAATATCCCTCTTATAGTGGACGAGTCCATGAATTAGCTTCTTATGGTTTCGTTTTCTATGGAGGAGATAAAGGAGGCAACTTTCTCACTCGGGGCAATGAAGGCCTTGGGGCCTGATGGTTTTCAAGCTGGTTATTTCTAGAGATATTAGGATATTGTCGACACTGATGTTTGGACAACTACGAAGGAAAGTAGGTGCAAACAAACCATGATGTGTGCTTGGAACTCTACTTATTTGGCCCGTGTTCCAAAGAAGAAAATTCCTAAATACTTTGATGAGTACAAATCTATTGCACTTTGCAATAGTATTTACAAGATAGACACCAAAGCTATGGCATCTCGGTTGAAAAAATGTTTGGGAAACATTATCTCAGATGAGCAGTGTGGCTTCTTAAAGGGGAGATAGATCTTAGATGGTATTGTGATTGCTCATGAAACCATTCACTCAAAAAAAAATAGACGTAAGGAGGGGATGATATTGAAACTAGATATGAACAAGACATATGATCGAGTCTCTTGGGACTTTCTGATCAAAGTCATGAAGCATATGGATTTTTGTTAGGAATGGTGTAATTGGGTTTACAGTTGTATCTCCTTGGTTTCGTATGTTGTCTTGATTAATGGGGTGACATCTGATATTTTTGAAGCTAAGTGGGGCTTGCGGTAGGGCAACCCTATCTCTCCCTTTCTATTTTTTATTGTGGCTGACGTTCTTAGCCAGGCCTTAGGCCATGGCTTGGTCGAGGGTTAGATTAGGGGGCTTCAAGTTTCTAGGGGGGCACCCAATGTGTCCCACTTGCAATCGTGGATGATACCTTGTTATTTGGTGAGGCTACTGCTAGTGAGGCAAGAGGTTTCAAGAAGATATTGCTTAGTTATGAGCTTGTTGCTAGCCAAAAGATCAACACAAGTAAATCTCACATTTTCTTCTTAATATATTATTGTGCAAAGTCATTTGAGATACAAAGAATTTTGGGTTTTGAGGTGGCCTCCCTCCCCAACAATTACTTGGGGATGCCCTTGGTCGATAAAATAACTTTTGTTGTTGAGTGGAGCGAAGTGGTTGATATGGTGCAAAACAAGTTTGCATCTTGGAAAGGGAGATGGCTCTCTCTTGCTAGCAGACTAACTCTAATAAATGCTTCTTTGGCTCCCATCCCTATTTATACTATGTCTGCATTCCAGATTCCCAACAAAGTGGCCAAAGTGTTAGAGGACACTCAAAGTGTCTTTTTGTGGAGAGGCACCGAGGATGTGTTCAAATACAACCTTGTTAAGTGCGCGAAAGTGTGCAAGCCAAAAAATATAGGCGATGTTGGTCTAGGAATATAAAAAATATGAATAAGGCTTTGGGGGCTAAGCTAATATGGCGGATTTATATAGAAAAAGAGAGGCATTGGAGAAGAGTTATCCAAACAAAGTATTTACAAAATGATCCAGATAACCTGTTTAATACTGCCAACACTTTACCTGTGGGGTCGAGCATGTGGAATTTTTTACGGGTATGCAACAACTTGCTTAGGTTTGATTTAATTTGGTGTGTTGGAAAAGATGACAAGGTAAAATTTTGGGATGACTTATGGCTGGAGGAGCAACCATTGAAGAACTTCCAACAATATAGAGTCCTTGGTAACATAGTGGAACCCGGGTTGGGGCATTTGGTTAAGGATTACATGTCAGATCAGTCTGGTTCTCAGTGTTGGAAGACCCTATATTTTTTAAGGGTTGATTTAAAGTGTAAATGGAGGAAGCGAGATAAACTTAATAAGTGGCCTCTTACCTATAAGGAGGATAGGCTAATGTGGAAAGGTAATGGTGAAGGTAGGGTCACGATGGGTGAAGCATATAAATGTTATTTCTACTGAGGCAATCAACTTAGCTCGAACGTTCTGGGGAGGATTTGGAATAAGAAGGGGCTCCCTAAGGCTAATTCTTTCCTCTAGATTGTTTGCAGGAAGTAGGCACTTACTTGGGATAGACTGGTGCAGATGGGAAAATCCAACCCTTCAAAATGCATTATGTGCAATACTTGTAGGAAGGACAATGACCACCTCTTTCTTCACTGTGAGTTTGTTGGTAAGTTATGGCACAAGTTTCTTAATAAATGGAGGTTAAATTGGGTCACCCCACATAATATCCCAATGTTGTTGGATGGCTGGGACTTTAGGATCAAAATTTGGGGGTTAAACTTCATATGGAACACAACTCCAACTCTCATTGTACGAAATGTGTGGCTGGAGCGAAACATGAGAATTTTTTAGGAATAGGTTAAGGAGGTGGACAAAATTTGGGATTTGGTTGAAAGTTCACTAAATGAACTTGGGGAAGGACATAAGAAGGTGGACTAGAAATTAGGGAGAAGGTGATTGGTCTGACGCTTGGCCAAGGTTTAGATGGTTAGGCGAGCATGATATCATGGGGTATTTGCTTCCCAATAAGTGCCAAAGCAATTGGGCTTGTCCTGATCCTAGATGGATAAAACTTAACTTTGATGGGGCTGCTAAGTGCAACCCCGAAAGAGTTGGTGGCAGGGGTATGTTTAGGGACCATAATGGTCAACCTCTCGAGCTTTATTCCTGTGGCTTTGGCATTGATTCTAACAATCTTGCTGAAGCCCGAGCCTTGTGGAAAGGCCTCCAAATTGCTAAAAGTAAAGGTTGGATGCATTTTTGGGTGGAGGGGGACTCCAAATTAGTCATCAATATTGTGAATGGGTGCGTTGCAAAAAATTGGAAGTTGGATCAGATAATGGTGGAGATCAAACTTCTGGCTCTCTCATTTCCAAGGATAAAATTTACACATACTAGGAGGGATGGCAATCGTGTTGCTGAATGGGCTGCTAACCAGGGTATCTTTCAAGGCGAGTAGAGGGACAGTGCAAACTTTGTTTGGTGGGAGCATTATCCTCACGAGGTTTCAAAACTGATCCAAGAGGATATTAAAGTGCATCCGCCTGATTTTGGGCCTAATTGATTATTGTCGGTGGTGTCTTCTCTTTCCTGGTGCAGCGCCAGTTTATGGGCTTTTTTTGGATTGATGTTGATGGTCTCTTCTCTTACTTGTGTGTTGGCATCTTTGGTTTCTTGGTGCTTTGTGGTTTACTTTGGTCTTCTGCTGTGAGGTGTGAGGCTATTTATGTTGCTCCCTACAATTTTTTTGGTTGCTGGTGTGGCCTGTTTCCAGCAATTTTGCCCCTTCTTGCTACCTTTTTTGTCTTGGATTGGGTGTCTATATTTTGTGCTTGTTCTTGACCCTACTTTCAGCTTCTTTTGTTGTTTCTGGGTTAATCTTTAATTTATAGGTTCCTGGTCCCTTACCAGGTTTTATTATAAAAAAAAACCCTTAAGTGTTACATGATAAACCGTTCATCATTGATATAAATATATAAAACCTTTTGCATATATATAACTACAATATATGACTCCATGATACTTTTCGCTCTACACGCCATAAATATAATATCAATTATTTTTTTTATAATTTTATATCAAAGTTTTATGACATACAAAATGTGAGATATTAATTAAGGATCCTATAAATTTATAACTATATATTAAATATAAAACATATAATTATAAATTTATAAAACTCTTATTATATATAAGGTTAGTTAAGGGTTTTATAAATTTATATCAATGAATGATTTTATAGGATGGAGAACAAGATGTATCATGAAGATATAGTAGACATATCTCTTAACATTGTTTCAAGTTATATATATCGACATGTATAGTATCAATTAAAGGTTTTATAAATTTATAAATGTATATTTCAATTACTTTTGAATTGTGATTTTTTTTAGTGATGCATAATTGCAATTTAGGAGTCCATGATAACTCCCATTGTGCATGCCATAAAACAAGTTTTGAGAAATTGTAGGTGGGAGAGAGAGGGGACAGGTGGCATGAGCTATGTGGAGGTGGCAATGGACGGTAAGTTTTATACTCATAAAAGCCCTAATAGTATATATGAAACCCTTAAATGATATATATTGCAGAGATATATACATGATGTATATATTGCAGAGATACCAATTTGTTGCAGAGTTTATGTCGTGCACAGGGAGACCTATGATAGAGCACATATAATTATTTCAAGTGGTTTCGATGTGAGTTTTGTACCGTTAATGATGTGCACAAAGAGAGGTATGGCAAAATTGTTGCTACACAACTATATTGCAATGAAAAACTGAATACAGAACCAAAAAAAACCAATTCGAAACGAATTGAAATAAACATTTAACACAAGATCATTGTCATAGTGAAGTTGGAAGATAACCTCACCTGCCATGACCGACAGTTCCTTTTTCTTAAATGTTGAATGTATTAAAAAGCACAACGAAACGATAAAATGCATCACCATGGCTGGCTTCCAATCTCCCCACCGGCAGAGCTGAAGTGCTACACGCCATCCACAGAACATGCAACTGTAAAATGGGCAAACACGAGAAAGGAGATTGGTGGGTGGTCAACGTGGGCAATTGTTAGATTTGAATGCCGTGTCACTGACTAGACGGCCACGTCAACATAGCCCGCACCACCATCGGCCCCTCTGCTCTATCCACTTCGGAAGAAATGTCATCAGTATACTTCAAATTCTCTGCAATGTCTATAACTTCTTTCGCACGTCGGACTATTTCTGCTTTACAACTATTCAACTTTTTGATCTTGTCTTGGAAATAGGTGGGCCACTGCAGTCTTTTACAGAGCACCAATACCCATCCATTCTCCATGTGAAGTTTCAAACTTTGGTCCAGACTATGTGGACTAGGTATATGTTGTAGACATTTCGTCTGCGTGACATTTGAAAGAACTTACATTCACACCAAGAATACGAAGCTTCGGTTAAATCTGACATCATTCATTGAATCTGGCAGTGTAACTCCCCACTAAATCTTGGGTTTCCTCTTGTAAGATTTGTTCAGATCTGCTGTGCAGAAACTAATTGGGATGGGCCATCTGAAAGCCGAAACAGACTAAATAATTGACTTCGCAGGCAGTGGATATTGGCAGATCGAAATAACCTGTTTGGGATGGCAGAGCATTCTATTTCGTAATATTTGAAGCCTCGAACACCTTATATTTGTCTTTTCTTTTTTGGGTTTTGGTGATATCTTTTGGGGTTCATTCACTATTACTGCAAGATATTAGTATGCGGTTTTAAAATCATTCCCGTGGTTATGCGTTTGAGGATTTAGATTGTTAAAATTATTACAGCATCGTTTCATTCGTTATGGCAAATGAAATATCCCTGTTATTGTGAGTTCTTGGAGTTTGATACTTACGAAAACGAACATCAATCCTATTGAGCTCCGTTTTGTCACCTGTGCACACGAAACCATTCCCTGAAGGTTGACAAACAAACTTCTAGGTATCCTACCCTAGTGAGTTCTTCAAATTACTAGAGAGGAGACAACAAGCCGTCAGCCACTTTCTAGAAGATTTTGGAATTGTTCTGTATTGAAATTTGAAATTAAATATCTCAGAATAATGGATAAACTTTCAATATTGTTTCCAGGAGCCCGAGATCATAAAACCTATTCAGGAGTTTTGAGAAGCTTCTACTGTTTTCATTTGCCATTTCCTGCCAATCCCGTTTTCTGCCACTTTCTTTCGAACCCTACCCTCAAGGTTTCTGTCCTTTCCTGACCTAGCTGTCTCTCTTTTGGATGCTTGTTTTCAAAGTACTCCCCGCTGTTTATTGTGCAGCATAGGTATTCTTTCAGTTTTATTCAAATGCTGGTACAAAACTTCAATTCGAGCTTCACTGCTCGTTTATTAATACAGAATATTTTTATGTTGTTTTGTGTAGCTTGGATGGGCCTCTTGAGAAGATACTGAACAAAGGAACAACAAGTGTACATGTTACAGCTCTGGATGGCCTTGTCAATGTCAATTCCTTGTTCACGGTTGCGGTTTTTGTTGGGCTATCTATGGCAACTCCCGGCCAGAGAAGCTTAGATGACTCAGGTGCCTGTAATGCAGGTGAGGATATTGCTAGGGACCTTTTGATATTTGAGGTGGCATCATTCAGTTCATTTCTGTTTTCAAGTTTGATTGCACAGGGTTTGAAGTTAGCAATCATGCTAATCAATAGCAAACAAGTTGATGATGCATTCAGAGCTCATATCAACAACAAGATGTTGAGGCTTGGAATGCTTGCCTCTGCAATTGGATCTGTAATGGGATGTGTTTTTTTGATGATATCAATGGTCAACGTTATACAGATCAGGCTTGGTGTATTGTCCTGTGGGAAAAGCTCCACTGTAAGGGCGACTATAAGTCTGGTTACTTTAGTTTCAACAGCCCTGATTATCTATATCTCTACTGTCTTTTATGCCTTTACTCATTAGAGCACTGAAATTCCGCCACAAGCCAGATATAAATGTGATGCACCGCTACTACCAAACTTGATAAGAAGATTGTAAACTACATCAAGATGCGTGTTTTTCAATGTCCATGATGTATGTAATGAGGAGCAGGATTTCCTTTAAAAGTGTCACTATGCTGGTTATTACAATACTGTGAATGTCAAAACATTTGCAGCCTGCAGCCCTTGCAGTACCGCCTTTGATAACTTCTGGTTCTGTTCCTACCTGAAAAGAACGGCAGTTATCAACTTTAAGATCAACAAGAAAGATACAATGATGGGAATGTTCTAGATGAGTTTTTCCTTTATTTTGTATTTTTCAAGTCTAAACCCTGTGATGAGTACAACTTCATGTTCACGTAAATTTTTTTCTTCATCTTAGGTTTGTCATGCTTCTGTTTTTGCATTGAGTCATTTCTTGAGGTTGTTTGATCACTTGATGTATTGGCTTTTCATAAAGTTTCTCATCAAAAACATATATCTTATCAAGTTTTCCCATAAAAACTTATCAAAGTATACTTGCGACTTGTCCTAAATTTTCCTTTTGGATTTCAAGCTTGGCGAGACATTAGTATTTAAATTTTTTTTCTCTAATAAATAAATTATTGGGGTTCTATTAGTGGAGCCTCATCTCAACTACAAGTACATAGAATAAAACACATAACTATGATCTTGCATAACCAACCCTATCTAGGCATAGCAGGCAACATCAAAATAAACTATAAAATATTATGTCTTGCCTTTTCTCTTTGAGATCGAAGAACCATGTGACCAAAAGATTGTGTTTTTGCACTCGTCTTCCTATTAATTATTTCTGTCCATCCAGTTGTATCCTCTCCATCATATTTTGTCATTTTGAAGATGCTGATGCAGCAGATAGTGATTGATTGATAGTTTCCAGTAAGAGTCTGGATACTGGCTCCAATTCCCCATCCCTCTGCCTTAGTCAATTCAGATGGCCACGCTGCATTAGACATCTTAAGTGGGCAAGGAGTAGGCAACTTTGGCCTGATCAGATTGGAAGCATCCACCAGAGAACCTGAGTTAGTCATTTTTCCTTTAGAGTGTGTACTGAATCCTTGCATTCCATGCCCTTATTTTTCTTTTGCTTGCCTGCATCCTCCTTATTCAAACCAACCAACCTGTGACTAGGAAGCCTGAACTACATCAGAGTATTTTGGTGGCAAAGGAGGAGACGCTGCTACTGACTTCACCTTTGCAGATTGTATTTTAGGAGATCCTGGCTTCTGACTGCCTAGAGAGTCATCAGTTCAGAATCCCCAGAAGCATCTGATGATAAAGGTGCTGCAAGTTTCACAGATATATGAGAGAAGTGAGTGCCTTTCCACCATGTAGTATTTTTGGAATTTTTTGGACTTTTCCACCTTACATTTAGATGCTATGTGCCCTACCTGAGAGCAGCTTCTGCACCTAAACGAAACGTTTTCATAATCTAAAACTTATTTCTAGATCCTATCTTCAACTTTGAGCCATATCTCATCAAATAACTCTTTTGAGATATTTAACTCCACCTATATTTTTGCTGAAGTTGAGTGGGATCAATCTGTCCATTGATCAAGAGACTTAAATCTACCTAACATATTCGCTACACCTTGAAAGCAGGCATCTACCCAGAATTGAAGAGGCAAATATGGAAGTCTTATCCATACTGGCATAGTCATAAATGACTCTGCCATAGAATTGAATGCTGGGAACCAAGATTTACCAGCAACACATTTTTATCCCACAACTAAGGCCCCTTATCTAAAATAAATGTTTTATCTTTTTTTTTTTGACACACAAGCACAAAAAAGCCTTGGGCACTAGGATAAATTTCAATAGTACTTTTATTAATGCTGACCAAGGCTTAAATATCTAAGCATTTAAATCAGCAAGAATAGGCCTTAGTGTATTGAACTTATAGAAAAGACCTTCTTTGAAAGGTTTCCCCCCCTCGTAAAAAACTTCCTTATCCAGTGAAAGAACAAGGTGCTCTCCTCTACATATTTGAGCCTCCACAGACACTTCCTTTGCCATATCCACATGTTTAGGTGTCCTCATATGCTAGGATCTATCTCTGCCTGCCCAGAACTTGATTTTCTGTTTCATCTTGATTATCTCCAACCTGACCCTGTTTACAAGGTGGGACGGGCGACAGATGCCCAATTCCCTTGCAGAGAGGGGCCCAATACTGTTTTTGTCACACATTGTTCCACATTGAGCAGGGCATCTTCTCCTGCCACAAAATCACCCAAAATGAGAGACCTTCCATCAGCATCTCCATTGTGGCACAGAAAATTTGGGTTAGCAAGAAAAAGAGCGGGAGTGGACATTTTGAATCCTACAGAACCGCCTTCTGTTTGCTCACAAAGAAGAGCTACATTGCTAAGACATTAGTATTATAGTATTACTCTTTTATAACCTTCGTAATTCTTCTATTATTGATAACTTAAAAGCAGGGTCAAATCTACTGCTTAGCTCACTTCCAGAGTTATAAATAGAAAATCATTAATTACATAGAGATTAAAATCTGATTCATAGCATTACAGGTATGTTAAAAAACAAGATTTTGAACTCAGAAAAGGTTATTTTTTGTTCTTTTGCCGTGGATGCCATGACCAGTTAACATTAGTGTTTTCGTAACGAATAGCCTTTATTCTTTCACTATATAATGAGTAAATGACTTTGACAGTCCAAAAAAGACAAGATTGTGGGAACAACTTAAAGATATGGTACATTTCTGGCGCCAAACATTTTGGACCTTTTTATGTTTGTATGAAATAGTTTGTCCCATCTATCATCCTGTGGTTTTAGCACCAAGAATATACTTGCTTATAGAAGTCCTGATGGATTATATCGTCCACAGGTAAAAAATCTTATGTTGGCTATCATTTTTATGCCAGTTTCTAGAATCAACTACTTGTGGAGCGGAGTCCTTAACAAAACCCCAAGCCAGGGGATGAATTGTAAAGGTTTTTCCTACTGTGACAAATTAAGTATACATGATAATAATAATACATTCTGCTAATGCAGTACATAGGACTGTTTTCTAAGCTGTTGCTATGAAGGGATACAACTAAAATAGTAAATAGTAGCCCCAGCCAGGTGAGATAGGATCGCAATATGAACAACATAATTTCTTCATATTAGAAATACAGTACTTAAAATACCACCTGGAGGCCTCATATTAGGCTTAGAGACCTATAATGACTGGAGGCCAAATCAAAAGGTTTATTAAGGACAAAGTGTGAGAGTTTTTGTATCAATATTTTAGATCACACTCTGTGATTTCCTCATCCTGATGATGGATCCTGGACTGTGATTTGAAATGTTGATACAAAAACTCTCTTACAGTTTTTACAAGAAGCATTCTAATTTATTTACGTGGACTGTGGAAATATCATGTTTATAAAGGACAACTGTATAAACTACTACAAACTACCAAAGTATTAATATTATAAATAATTGATGGCTTGAATAAGACAGATAATTTACCCTAGCATCTTGCTTCATTTCATGAATGGAGAACCATTGTGTCCATCCTTCAACAGCACAGCATTAAAATGGGCATGAATTCACAGGCGTGCTGTGTAGTTTTTCACCTCCTCTGAGCACAGGTCTGACATTATTTTGAATATGAACTATAAACTTCCAAACCTGATGCTTCAAGGACAACCCTCAACGAATAGAGGAACATGCAAGAAGCAAGCAGTAAGAGATATATTTAAAATTGGTCTTCCCAATGTTATCTTACATTCTCAAGCCTAATCTGATATCGTAAGATGAAATGTTACTGGGCCATAAAAAGTACCTATAAAGGATTGCAGAAGTTTAGTTGATAGTTGTAAGGTGGTAGATTAAGTTTTAGAGGTATTAGCATGTGTGTTTCTCTTCCATGAGCTAACTCAGACAATCATAATGTTAGTTGATGAAGTGTAATGGCTACTTATGCTAAGGAGTCATGAAATGTTAATTTGTTCAAAAATCCAATTTATACCTCCATATTTTAAGCATCGGCCTTCCTTGAACTATAAGGTATCAGATCATCATTAAACAAGGTTGTTTTCAAACACAAACAATTCGGTACTAAGAGTAGGCTACAGCAGTAGTTAGAGATTATGTTGCAGCACTGTAATGCCAGAGTGAAAAAGCATATGAAAGAGGAAAGTTATGTTTTTAGTATCTTTTTCTATCCCTATCAACCCTATCCATATAAATATACATGTACATATACATATAAATGTACAGAATGTACAGATGTACATGGACATTGTGTATATGTACATCTGTACATCACACATGTACATGCGCACACATGCATATGTATATGCATATACACACACACATACATAAAGCCCTATTGATGGTAGCTTTTTTAGATGTCTTTCTTGTATGACTAGGCAATACATAGTCTGATTGCCAAGTTAATCCAGTATGATGTGCATGCATGTCAATCTGTAGTGCTAATCACATATTACTGTTAATAAGTGTTTATAATTGGGCATTGAGGGCCTTCACATGGGTATCAGAATATGTTGGTTACACTGGATTAAGTGGCTGGGCAAATCAATTACCAATATATATGCCTTCATTTGGTAGATTAACACGCGGGATCTGTTTTATTATTTATACTTCCTACCTTGGGACTGCACACACAAATGATGCATGGGCATCCAGGCTCCAAATCTGATCACCTAGGGATGGATTGGAGAAATAAGGGATTTGCACAAGACTTGTGCCCAAAGGAGTAGGGTGAAGGATGGGTGTGGTTAGAGTGTCTGGCTCACAAAGAATGGCAGTTTGTGCACACTAGCAAGAAGGTTAGTCGCCCATTATGGTTGATGGGAAATTTTGAAACAATCTGCCTGATGTGGTAGGTGAATTTGCAAGAAGTGGATGGCATTACATGTGGCGGGTGCAGTTTTGGTGCCCAAGTGAATCATATATATTGCAGAGCTGAGGGTAGGATTTCAGTTTTTTTGGACCTAATAGAGTTTTTGGGCAGGAGAGTGAGGCAGGGTAGGAGAGTTGAGAGTTTAGTAGTGGTCTTAGAGCCAAGTTTGAGTAAATTCTGTGTACATTGTGCCCCTTTGAGGGCTTCTGTAAATCTGTAAACCCATTTGTTCATGACAATGAAATATTGAGATTTGGCCATATTGTGTTGTGTTTCTTTATTGCGTGTCTAACTATATGTTGTGTGCTTTGGGCTGTGTGGTCAGCCATATGGTATCAGACCATAAGGTTCAGCGTGTGGAGTGGTGAGAAGTGTCACCTAGCTAGAGCTTGAGGTTTGTAGTCGAAAGGTTTCTATATTCTACGAAGTGTGAGCAATTGTAGAATGCTATGCAGATGTCTTTCAATATGGAGGATGTTGGATAGAAGGCATAGGAGTGTATTCGTTGCATAAGGTGTTGAGGAATTGAAATGGAATGGAGAGGGATTCTTGTGGAAGAGGATGACTTAGCATGAGGCCTTGGCTTGAGAGAGGACAACTTGAGGAGAAGGTGCCAAGAAAAATGTCAATGTGAGGCAATTTGGCATGTGGGTTAGAGGTTGTAGAGAAGGCGCTGTAAGAATTGTTGAATTGAGGTAGTCTAGTAGAATTGCTAAATCGAGGTAGTTTGGTAGAATTGTTGAATTGAGGTAGTTTGGCAGAATTATCTATCTGGGGTAGTAAGATAGAACAATCGATTTGAGATAGTCGAGTGTAAGGAAATTGAAGGCACATCTTCTAGTGCAATGAACATTGGATAGAAGTTGTGAGGAAGAGGCTTGTTTATGGGCAAAGGACAATACATGGAGAAGATGGCTCAATGGAGAGCAAGGGCAAAGAGCAATCATGAGTTGTAGTTGATGGCTAGGTTGGATATGTTGTGGAAGTGGCCAACACAAAAAAGAGAGGAAAGTTACACCAAGAGGAGAGAAGGATAGCACAAAGGCACACACATTCTTAGGTGGAGGAGTTGAGGAGTTGATGAAGTGGGTATTGGCAATGGAGTGTAGCTTTGTTCAAGGAGGGGTTATGGGTCATGGACAAGAGAAGGTAAAGTTCACGAGGAGGTTTTGTGGTGGTGCAATAGAAGGATGGAGAGATCTTTGGAAGGGGAGACAGTGTAGAGGTAAGGTATGGGTGCAAAATTGGGACTAGATGGTCTCAAAACATTAGATGAGGTGGTGCACTCAAGAGCATGACTAGAGTGGTTGTGAAGGCTTGAAGCAATGTGTGAAGGGAGCTATTGAGTGAGCACCCTAGTTTTATCCTTTGGAGCAACAAAGAATGAGAGGAGCATAGGAGCTTGAAGGAAAGGCTCTAGATGACTTTTGTCTTGTAGGTGCACCCATGGAGGAGGTGTAGTTTGGAGAAGTAGATATTCTTGTGGTAGAAGATATGTAACCTATCATGAACGGTAAGGAGATGGTTGAGGATGACCGTCTAAGTGAGGAGTATGAATGCTTTGTGCCCACACTTGCACAAGTGTAGAATGTAAAAAGGAGGAGATGTCACATAAGGTGTATAGGAAGGAAGAGCTAGAACAATAAATGAATTGAGAAGGTAGTGTTTAGATAGCATTGAGAGTTGATGTCTAGAGAAGTGTTGTGTGGGGGGAGAAGGGTAGAAGCAACAAAGTGCCTAAGGAAGGAAAAAGGAGGTGAAAGAAATGCACAAGTTTACTTGCATTGGGTTAGTGCCCAAGGATTAGAAGAAGAATGAAGAGAAGCTAATCGGTAGTTGAAGGGTTGTCTTGGAGATAACTACTAATGGTGGTGCTAGGAAGAAGCTAGAGCACGTGAGGAGGAAGGAAGTGGAGTAGAGTTTGAAGGGGTTAGTTAATTTGTGCAAAGCTAGGTTTTGGGTGGAAGGAGGATGTGGATGCAATTTCACTATAGGTGTTGAGGGGTGCATAAGGAGGCATGTGAGTTGGAGTTACCTACCTTGGTGTAGAAGATGAGGCTTCTAGGAGTCTCAAAGAAGGATACAAAAAGGTAGTATGTGCAACCATAAGAAGGTGGACAATGTAGGCCCACAAGTTTAGAGCAAAACACGTGACAATAGAAGAGTGGAAGAAGGCGAAGATGGGGCGTGCTACAACCTATGGAGTTTGATATATTACAAAAAATGTCCTATAGAGAGGCACAAATAGAGGAGATTGTAGGAGTATTGCATGGTGGTGTCTTGTAAAAGACATGGACAAGAAGAATGATTGTGATTTAGTGGCATAGAGATGTCTCATGGGGACATGATGGTAAGAAAGAAATGTTGTGTGAATGCGGGAAGGTATCTTGGGGAAGACACGATAGAGGATGGACCACCATTAGTGCCCATATCTATGCCTATGAGTGGTGGGGTGAAATAGGAGAAGAATACCATGGAGAAGGTGGATGGGAGATGATGTGTTAAGTGCCATAGGAAGAAGAGAAGGAAGGTCCAAAGGAAAGTGGGTGAGATACGATCCTAATAGTGCATGGGTTAAGAAAAAGTAAGGGTATCAGAGCTAGGTGGAGGTTAGTTTATGGGTCAAGGGGAAGAGGAGAGCAGGTGTGCTTAAACACAAACACTAGGTGAAGGGAAAATCTATGGCTATTATGCCTCGTGGCCAAAAGGGTGATTCTACTACTCAAGGTTTCCAACTTGTGAGCAGGGGCTTACATATTTGTTACTTCTGGAGTTTGATGCAAGGACATCCTAGCTCCAAAGGAATTCACAACACTTGGTGGCAAATTGGAGATATAAAGGGTTTGTGCAAGACTTGTGCATAGAGTAGCATGGTGAAGGATGGGAATGAATACATGTTTGTCACACAAAGAATGGAGGATCATGTACACTTGCATAGTTGGTCAGTAGCCTGTTATGGTTGATGGGAATTTTTGAAATAATGCATTTAGTGTACTCAATGTAGTAGGTGAGTTTGAAAGTAGGAGTGAATAGTATTAAAAGTGGATGTAGTTTTGGTGCTCAAGTGAATTGTATATTACTATATACTATATAGCTGAGGGTGGATTTCAGTTTGTTTTGGGCCTTGTAGAGTTTTTGGGCAAGAGAGTGAGGCGGGGTAGGAGAGCTGAGAGTCTAGTAGTAGCCATATAGCCAAGTTTGTGTAAATTTGTGTGTACGTTGTGCCCCTTTGAGGGCCATTGTAACTCTGTAAACCCAACTGTTTGTGATAATGAAATATTGAGGTCCGGTCATTTCGTGCTGCATTTCCTCATTGTGTGTCTAAGTTTCCACTTTGTGCTCTGGGCTTTGTGGTCTGGCATTCCTTAGCTGGGACCCCCGGCTGCAGCTACATCACAAAACAAGGTCAATGAGTAATGTTAGGAGCAAAGGATAATGAAGACTTACTATGGAGATTGTCCCTAATGTTCGTAGACCAGCCTCTTTGACATCCGTTGCCAATCCTATGCAGTATATGTTTTAGTTTTAAATGCTTTTATTTCCTTCTTGATGAGCCATAAAATTTTCATTGTTTATAGTTTTATGAATGTTTTGATTTTTGCATAAAATAAAAAATGATTGAAGGTTGCATTTTGTAAAGGCATGATATGCTTTTATTTGTAGTTGTAGCTATGTCTTTTTTCTTGTCACAAAATTGGTTATTGTGTATGGTGGCACTTTGAATCAATAAGGATATGGTCAAATACATTACACTTAAAAACTGTACACTGAGATTATGTCCTCAATTTCATGGGTTCCTTGTGAGTTTTCTTTGTTGTTGAAGGACTTGTCTTGCTTTGTTGCCATTTTCATTGTTGAAGTTTTTGCTTTTAACGTAGACTTGTTTTATCCTTTTCATGCTTAAGAATGTTGTGTTATAGTTTTTCTTGTTTTTTATCCTTTTTGTTCCACATAATAGGTTGCATTTATCTGAAGAATGTTGTGTAAGTAGTTTGATCTACTTTTCACCATTTTATACTGTTGTAGTTAGGAAAGTTGTTTGGGAACCATTTCCTAGTTTTGTAATGCTCTGCCTATTTCCTCAATCTTGAATGTGTTTAGGAACATGCTTGAAAACATCTCTGTAAGGAAACAATTTCATTTAAAAATGTCAAAGTTGTGGGAGAAACAACTATGCGTCGAGTTAGTTTTGAGTATACATTATTAACTTACATGACTATTAACAGCATTGTCAGATATCATATTGTAATTACATAATATTATAGCTATAATATACTACTCATTACTCCACACTACCAATTTCTCTGTGTTTTTCAATTTGTAACATACCATCAAAGCGAGGAGTGAGCCTGATTTGGAAGTAATGATGTTGCCATCCTTTCCCGAATAGTTGTTTGAAGATTCATTGAGTTTGAGTTTGTGGATGTTTGACTGTTGTAAGTAATATTCATAGTTTGTTTTCGATTAAGGTAAAAGTAGGTTTTGAAGGGACCTCGAAACCCTTTAACAATGGATAGAGAAAAGCATTAAGAGTTCAACAAAAGATGAGGAGCTTCCAATAGAGAAAGACCAGAGATCAGCACAAAGACAACAAAAAAACAAAAAACCAGCAGAACACCTGCAGGAAACCAACCACTAGGCCGATTTCTCAGGATATTAGCGACCTCCTTTTCCAAGTTGTCCATGTTGATAGTAGCTTGCTTCATGTCCTATATGTCCATAGGGTGCTTGTCCAACTTCCTTTTCAGATTGGTTCTAGTATGTTTGCTCGACCCAACCCCTTCCGCCTGACTTGGATCTTTGACCTCTTCCACTTCCACCACAGACTTTACCTGATGAGCCCTTTCCAGATTTTCGACCATCATGTTCATTGTACTGTCCATGGATTTAAGAATTTTGTGGCTCATTTCCAAAACCTTCTGAATAGATTCTTTGACATTTTTAAGCCTTGCCTCAATATCAAAAAGTTTGCCTTCGTGATTATTTTTGAAATGCTCCAAATCTTCCACAGTTTTTTTTAGACACTCAACCATATAATTCTTTTCATCTTCCGTCCACAGGTCCTTAGCTCTACCTTTGTCCTTGCTCGTGTTATCAACCCCCTCCACCTTTTCCAACCTAATGTTATAACCCCTTTGGTTAAGCTTTATCTCATTTATCTCGAAGAAGGCCCACCTGATTAGACGAAAAAAATCAACAGAGCCATTGTGAGCAATAGCAAGGATGTCGCCAAGGTACTCACGCTCAACTTTGAAGTAATATTCATAGTTTGTTTACATATAAAGGGTCTCTATATTTCATGATAAATTGTTTGAAAAATCCATCACACCATTGAAAATCTTGTGTCTAATTGAGTTAGTTTGAAAGTTATGAAAGTAAGAAATTTAACGTAGCACTAACTTGTGAAATTGACCCTACACTTAATTAGCAAAAGCTCGAGGTGTATAAAGAAGTAGATAAAGATTTTGCTTAGATGAATAAGTGGCAACAACACTTGAGAGCAAAGTGCATTTGGTGTTGGTTTATTTGTTTTATCTATTAAATATTTTTTTCTTTCAAGCAACTGTTTTGTTCCTTGATTTTTAAGTTTGTATCTCTACATCTATAATTGTTTTAGCATTACATCAAAGCTATTGATGTTGGCTCATGAGTGCTAGTTTTGAAGGGCGTGTGGGGAAATAACTACACAATATGAACACTTTTTTGGCTATTGACAATGGATTCTTAAAATCTGTGGTTGCTATTACTTTGTAGTAATAATAATCCTTATTTACATTTCTTGGGAACACTCTTCTTTTTTAGCTAACACATTGGATGAATGCATATGCATGTTAGTATTTGCTCCACAAATTAATAAGTTTGTGTTAGATGTCACATTTTTTTTTAATTTTTTTTTGAGAATAACCTTGCTTTTACACTCAAACTTGTACAGTTGGTTGGACCTATTTGTTCTCTCATTTCATTGACAACCATTTACAACAAAGTTAATACATTCAATTCAACAATTGCAAGGAAGACCTTTTCCTTTGCTTTTGATGAACATTGTTCTAGGCTTGCTAATAAGGTTTTCTCAAGGAGTTGCTTGTAATTTCCTTCAAATTGTTAATGCTTGCTACTGTAGTATTAATATCTTGGAAATTGGTGAGTTAGTCTTTGCATATTCCTCACAATGGAGTTAAGGGCCCTTACATTATTATAATGATATTTTCTGTTACATATTGCTATCTTTGCGTATCAAGGATTTAGGCATCTTTGATTATTATTCTTAGGTTAAATTTGTATTTTAGTAGATATTCCAATTATATATTGCATTTATATTGTTAAAGAGGGAATTAAGAAGTTGTGAATAGTGCATTCTTTAACCCTTTTTCTTTCAATTCTAAATTTTGGAGCACACTAAAATATTAGCTAAATCTTGTGGTTGAATTTGTTAGAATTTAATACATGACATAAAATATTTAATAGTTAAATAAATAAATTAACAAGCTATTGTTAATTTAATAAATACAAATTTAGTTCGGGTAGTTATATTCCCGTAAATAGTTTTATACGGGAATCATGGCTTTATAATGCCATTACTTTGCAATAGTTAATTGTTGAATGTGATTGACAGAATATTGATTCAAGAGCAATCTCAATTTTCTCTCTTTTTCAATATGGTATGACAACAAGTTTCTTCTTGGACCTCTCTCTAATCTCCTTCCATTCGTTTGTTTTCATCCAAAATAATGTTTACAATGGTATTGCAGTGAGGACCACATGCAACTGCTATTGTTTTCTTCTATTCTTGCATTCGTCAACAAGTGAGCAATGTAGACCATGTGCAAAACTCTTTTGACTCTATCATTCATGTGCATTTCTTCTCTATCTCTCCATTGTGTTCATTCTTGCCATTGTTTGACACTTCATTTTGTCCATTGTTATCATCCCAAAAAAATAAAAAAAAATCCCTAATGTATTGTAGAAGTGTGTTTATATTTGAATGTTAGAAACCAACAGGGTGTTGAAAATTTGGAGGATTTCCAACAACAAAGAGCAAAATCGATGAACTAACTCTCTGATATTGCATAGGCAGAGCATTTGTTATTGTTAGCATTTCATATTATTTTGGCATATTGTAGTGTAGTCGGGCATCATTCTCGCATGGGGCCGATTGGAAGGAGTTGGTGTGGCATTGGCATTGATCATATATGGTAATCCAATATCGGGATTGCATCTTCTTTTACACTGTTATTCTATGCTACCGTGACGCCATTTTGGAGGATACACAATTTATTTATTGATACTACTAGTGGTGTCACATATTATATATGATGTTTGATTATTTCTTATAGGTATGCTTCTTTGCAAATTCTAGTAAGTAGAAGGATTATGTGAGGCGACAAGAGTTACTTCTGCCAGTTAAAGAGATAGTGGGAAAGAGACAATTCACATGCCCGTGTGTCCAAGAGTCTTGACGAGCATTGCAGTTTCAAAAGACATTGCCAGGTATCCGAAATGAATATTTAACCGTTAGTTTCAAGCAAGAGCAATTATAATTCATTGAGTCACTTATTAATGACAACCAAATCACTTCAAATACATTTGTACAAGTTCACGCTTGTTGGAATTTCTCCCAACTCCCGCACGTCTTCCTGATTCTCACCGCGCAACCACGCCTCCAAAATTCAAAGCACACGGTACAACGGTGTCCACCGCAATACCACAACCCATTCTCTTTCTGTCTGCGGTCTCGCAATTGTCTGCCAATCGTCTCCTGTGTTACCGCGGCCTATATGTTTGTTGACCATGGTAGAGCAGTTAACCACCAGAGCAGTGTTATCATCGTCCTGCGGTTACCTTTCAGACTATGTGTCGTAGCACGGTATACACCGCCACACCGCAGGTCTTCATCTCACTCACTGCGGTAATGTGGTTACTGCAATCCCGCGGTCTATCACCTGACCCCTCGCGGTGGAGCGGTAACCACCGCGATACCTCGCCTATCTTCTCTTTCCTCTACGGTAGTGCGGTGTATTGTTTTTTGACGGTGGATGTTAGTGGGTGGTGCGCTAGCGAACAACTAGGATAGAAGGACGTTTATTTATTTCAAAAGGATATGTTTTTATTATTGATTGGACTCTGTTTTAATTGGTTTGAGTCGAGTTTTGATGGAATGTTTTAACTGCCTTTAATATTGTATTTATTTGACTGTGGCCATAAAATTTTATAGAGGGGTGTGTTTGTAATTTTTAGAGATAGAAGTTTAACATTGAATATTGCTCTATAGAAGAAAATTTCTTGGTTGTTCTGTGTTTGAATGAGTATAATATAATTATTATTTTTCTCTGTGTTTTGTTTATCTTTGCCTAATCCTTCATGTGGTATTAGAGCCTAAGGTCATTTGTAGAGAGTCTGTAAATCATGACAGCAAGCACAAGCTTGAGTAATCCCCAAATTCCATAGCTAAATGGGAAGAATTATGACTACTGGTCTATAACAATGAGAGCATTGTTCTGTTCACAAGATTTATGGGAGTTTGTAGAAAATGGGTTTCCAGAACCGGCAGATGTAGCAGCATATAATGCCTTGACATAAGCAGAGAAAGATTTACTGAAAGATAACAAGAAGAAGGATTCAAAGACACATTTTTTCATTTTACAAGGAGTACATGAAAGAATTTTTCCCAGAATTTCAGCCACTACCAAGTCCAAGCAAGCATGAGACATTTTACAAATTGCATATCAAGGAATGGAAAAAGTTAAAACTGCAAAGTTGCAAATACTAAGAAGAGAGTTTGAGACTCTGTTTATGAATGATAATGAGTCTAGAGATTCATATTTTACTTAGATAATGGGACTGGTAAACCATATGACAACACATGGACAAACACTAGAAATGTCAAAGTTGTAGAAAAGATTTTAAGAAGCTTACGCACAAGATTTGAATCAATTTCAGTCACCATAGAGGAGACAAAGGACACCAACCAGTATTCAGTTGATGAGCTTTATGCTTCATTTATTTCTCATGAGCACAGACTCAACAGAACAACAAATATGTCATTGGAGCATGCATTTAAGTCACAAGCTTCAATTAACCAAGGAAGAGGCAGAGGTAGAACGAATTTCATAGCAAGAGGAAGAGGCTTCAACAAAGGTGGAAGAAATAACCAGCCAAGTTCAACTGTAGCAGCCAAAACCCATCTCAAAACTTTCCTCAAGGTCAAAGGTATGAGAAATCTCAGGTCCAATGCCATTATTGTAAAATGTTTGAACATTACATGAATGAGTGTAGGAAGAAGTAGTATGATATGGGTAGACAAAATGCAAATTTTACTAAAGAGAGTCAAGACCATAGACTAGATAAAAGCACAATGTTTTTAGCCTGTAATGTAGTACAAGCTAGTGAGAAAGATGTTTTTTAGACTCAGGTTGTAGTATTCACATGATAAGGAATTTAGAGTTGTTTACAAGTCTAGATGAGAATATTAAGTTAGATGTCACCCTGGGTAATGACAACAAAGTGTCAGTTAAAGGAAAGGGAAATGTTAATATTCTGACCAAGCAGGGGGAGCAAAAATATATTTCAGATGTTTATTTTGTGTTAGGTCTGAAATACAATTTGATAAGTGTAGGACAGTTAGTTCAAAAGGGTTATAGAGTGACTTTTAAAAATGGGTTGTGCACAATTTTAGACAAATACACAAGTAGCCAGTTGATAGCTAAAATCAATATGACAAACAATAAAATGTTTCCTTCGAGAATTCAGCTAGCCTTAAGCACAAACTATGCACAAGCACAAGAAGTGTCAACTGTGATTCAAACTGTCTTTCATGCAGAAGTAAAGGATGAAAACTGGCTGTAACACTTAAGATTTGGTCATTTAAATTTTGGTGGTCTAAATTTGCTTCATAGGAAGAGCATGGTAAAGGGAATTCCATTAATTGAAAAACCCGAGAGAGTTTGTGAAGGTTGCATACTAGGAAAGTAGCATAGAGAGTCTTTCCCATCTGGGAAATCAACAAGAGAAAAAGCCCCATCAGAAATTGTTCATTCAGACTTGTGTGGCCCAATGCAGACACCTTCAATAGGTGGTAGTTATTATTTTCTGACTTTCATAGATGATTATTCAAGGAAGACATGGGTCTATTTTCTAAAACAAAAAAGTCAAGTGTTTAATTTATTTTGTTAGTTTAAGTCTCTTGTTGAAAAATAGAGTGGTTATTTTATCAAAGTGTTGAGAACAGATAGAGGAGGTGAATACATATCAAGAGAATTTTTAAATTTTTGCAAAGAGCATGGAATACACAAACAGTTCACAACAAGGTACACGCCTCAACAGAACGGTGTAGCTGAGAGAAAAAACTGAACCATAATGGAGATAGCTAGAAGTATGTTGAAAGCCAAGCATTTAACAAATGAGTTTTGGGCTGAAGCTGTATCTTGTGCAACATATATCATGAATAGATGCCCAACAAAAAGTGTGATGAATATTATCCCTTAGGAAGCATGGACTGGTAAAAAGCACAGTGTATCTCACATGAGAGTTTTTTGATGTGTTTCATATGCACATGTACTTGATGAATTGAGAAGAAAACTTGACAATAAAGGAGAGAAATGCATTTTTGTTGGATATAGTGATGAATCCAAAGCATATAAATTGTTTAATCCAACAACTAAGAAGGTTATAATCAGCAAGGATGTTCAATTTGTTGAAGATGAAGCATGGGATGGAAGTAAAAAGAGTACAATCAATGTTACAGTCAATATTCCTCAAGAAGAAAATGAAATTTCAGTTCTAACTAATGTACCTATTGTTCCTATTCAACCTCAGACAAGTGGTCAAAAAATGACACCAAGAAGTAATGTAAGAGCAGCAACAAGAGGACTACAGACGCCAACCACAACAAGAACTTCTAGCGTTGGACCTTCAAGTCCACATTTTGCAGATTCAAGTGATCTTTCAAATCCAACTTTAGCAAGCATGAGAAGACAAAAAATCAGAAGTATGAGTGATATTTATAATCAAAATAAAGGTGAGAATAATCCTCAATAGTTTACACTGTTTGCATTCTATTCTCAAGCTAAAGATCCAATTCATTATGAAGATGCAATCAAAGAAGAAAAGTGGTTAACAACAATGGATGATGAGATAGATTCAATTGAAAACAATCAGACATGGGAGTTGCAAAGTCTTCCAAAAGACAAAGATGTTATTGGTGTTAAATGGATTTATAAAACTAAATTGAATGCAAATGGAGAAGTGCAGAAGCACAAAGCAAGATTGGTGGTAAAGGGTTATGCACAACAACCTGGAATTGACTATAATGAAACTTTTGCACCTATAACACGCCTTGACACAGTTAGAATGTTATTGGCTTTAGTAGCACAAAACAGTTGGTTAGTTCACCAAATGGATGTGAAGTCAACTTTTCTCAATGACTATTTAGAGGAGGAAGTATATATTGAACAACCACCTGGATATGAGATATCGGGACAAGAAGACAAAGTTTACAAGCTGAAGAAGGCATTGTATGGTCTGAAGCAAGCCCCAAGAGCTTGGTAGAGCATAATAGATAATCATTTTACTAGATGCAACAGTGAACCAACACTGTCTACTAAAGTGAATGAAGATGGTGAAATTTTAATTATTTGTCTGTATGTTGATGATTTAATCTTAACTGGAAATCTATCAATTGAATTGTTCAAAACAACAATGATGAAAGAGTTTGAGATGACAGACTTAGGTCTGATGAAGTATTTTCTTGGCATTGAGGTAACACAAAATGAAAATGGCATTTTTATTTCACAAGCAAAATATGCTAATGATGTTTTGAAGAGATTTAATATGGTGAATTGTAAGTCAGCACCCACTCCAATGGTAACTGGTCTGAAACTCAACAAAGAAGACAAAGGTTTAGATGTGAATTGAACTTTGTATAGGCAGCTAGTAGGGAGTCTGATGTATCTAACAACCACAAGGCCTGATATAATATTTTTCAGTTAGTTTGATCTCCAGATTCATGGAAGCACCAAAAGAATCACATTGGATGGCTGGAAAGAGAATTTTGAGATACATTAATGGAACTAAAAATTATGGCATCCATTATACAAGAACAAATAAATTCAAACTAACTGGCTTTACTGATAGTGATTGTGCTGGCAGCATAGATGACAAAAAAAGCACATCAGGCTATGTTTTTCACTTTGGCAGTGGAGTTGTTGCATGGGCTTCTAAAAAATAGCCAATTGTCACATTGTCTTCAGCTGAAGTTGAGTATGTCGTTGCGACAAGTGCTTCATGTCAGGTTGTCTAGATGAGGAGAGTCTTGAAAGAAATTCAGCACGAGCAATCTGAAGCAACTTGCATTTACTATGACAATAACTTTTCCATCGCCCTTTCAAAGAATCCAGTCTTCCACAAGAGGAGCAAGCACATAGACACACGGTTTCACTTCATCAGGGAGTTAATTAACAATGGAGAGATTATATTGAACTTTTGCAGGACAGAGGAGCAACATGCAAATATTTTCACGAAGGAACTAGGCAAAGACTCATTCATCTATCAAAGAAGCCAACTGGGTGTTAAAAACTATGGGAGTTGTGATAAAGGGGGAGTGTTGGAATTTCTCCCAACTCCCGCATGTGTTCTTGATTCTCACTGCGCAACCGCGCCTTCAAAATTCAAAGCACGCAGTACAACGGTGTCCACCACAATACCGCAACCCATTCTCTTTCTGTCTGCGGTCTCGCGGTTGTCTGCCGATCCGTCTTCCGCCTTATCGTGGCCTATATGTTTGCTAACCGTGGTAGAGTGGTTAACCGCCAGAGCGGTGTTACCGTTGTCCCGCAGTTACCTTGCAGACCGTGTGTGGTAGCATGGTATACACCGCAGGTCTTTGTCTCACTCACTGCAGTAATGCAATTAACGTAGTCCTGCCCCTCACGGTGGAGCGATAACCACCATGATACTGCGCCTATCTTCTCTTTCCTTTGTGGTAGTGCGGTGTGTTGTTTTTTGACGACGAATGTTAGTGGGTGGTGCGCTGGCAGACAACTAGGATAGAAGGACGTTTATTTATTTCAAAAGGACATGTTTTTATTATCGATTGGACTCTGTTTTAATTGGTTTGAGTCAAGTTTTGATGGCATGTTTTAACTGCCTTTAATATTGTATTTATTTGACTATGGCCGTAAACTTTTATAGAGGGGTGTGTTTGTAATTTTTAGAGATAGAAGTTCAACATTGAATATTGCTCTGTAGAAGCAAATTTATTGGCTGTTCTGTGTTTGAATGAGTATAATATATATTTTTTTCTTTGTGTTTTGTTTATCTCTGCCTAATCCTTCAACTTTGGAGATATTGATTATTTTCGTTTGTAAAAAGACAGTTAGAAGAGTTAGATGGTGGAGATGAGCAACAAAATATAAGAAGAATGTGATATGCATGTTGGCCTTTGCAATGGTTGGGAACAGGTACACTTGGATCTTATTTTATAGCTTATAGGGATGCAAATGGAAATTCTACTGAGATGGAGCTTTCAGACCCTCTCCTTTAGAAAGGATGATTGTCTTCCAAATTGGCAAAAAAGTATGACTTCTGCATGATTCACTCAGAGGAGAAAATATGAATGGACAAGATTTGCAAGGTGTATCAACAAAGAGGCTCGTTGCCCTAGTTCCAAATTGTGCTTGGGAAGATCATTTTTTAGCCAATTTACAAAGACTACAACTTGTTTTCTTGTGTACTATTTTTTAGTTTTCCTCTATGTCAGTATTAAGTGGGGGTGTTAGAATTTAGTACATGACATAAAATATTTAATAGTTAAATAAATAAATTAACAAGTTATTGTTAATTTAATAAATAAAAATTTAGTTCGGGTAGTTATATTCCCATAAATAATTTTATACAGGAATCATGGTTTTATAATGCCAATACTTTGTAATAGTTAATAGTTAATTGTTGAATTTGATTGACAAAATATTGATTTGAGAGCAATTTTGATTTTTCTATCTTTTTCAATAGAATTATTTATTTTGTTATTTGGTTACATTGTAGGTTTTACTTAACATTTTATGAGTACGATCAGCATAGACATATTTTCATTGTTAGTACACATTTTTTAGCCTACAAGGGGTTGGTCGTAGGTCTACTCTGAGCATCACAACTCTATTTTCACCTCTTATTATTGAGCATTTGTTTCTCAAATGTCCATTAGAACAATAGGTGTACTGGATTCTTTTCCATTGGATTGGTGAGAATGCTTGTTTGCTTTCCCCCTTAGCCAAAATATCTTGCTTGATTCTTAATTATTGAAGTTTTAATCTCATTCTTTCTATTTCTTTATTTTTTCTTCTCCACAATTGGGCCTCTACCTTATAGGCCAATTCTACCATACTTGAGTAAGATTAAATTTTTTGACATCTAATGCAGTTCTAAATTTTGGGGATAGTCCATATTTGAAATATTCAATCCTTTCTTTCTTAGTGAGTGGTTACTCCTTTCTCACTACCTCCTTAAATCTACAGTCATATTCCTTGATGGTTTTCTCTTCTTGCATCATCTCTCTCATCTTGCTCACACTTTTGGATGGAGCTTTCAAAGATTCAAAATCAGAGAGGAGCTCTTCTTTGAATTCTTCCCATTCTGTCATGTTGTGAGCACTTTTCATGTACCATTTAAAATCCTCCTTCCTTAGTGTATATATAGAATCATATAGCTTGTCTTGGTTGCTCTGAGTACTATTTCTTTTCCATGCACACTCTAGGACAAAGAGATGTTCAAATGTCTCTGCAGTATTTTTACTAAAGATTGGCAGTTTAATTCTTGTGTTCTCCATATTGTGATAGGTTCCTTTGGGTTGTTTTTGAAAAGATAAGCATCATTTACAAGGGTTGTACCCTTTACACAGAGAGCCCAAAGGGCCAAAGAAGAGCTAGTTCAAAACGAGAAAGAACTAGGAGAGGATGGACCAAACACATAATAGCTGGCAAACAACCGTAAAACCACAGATTAGGACAAAATTCCAAAATCTGAGTGGACTAAACTGACACCCTTGACCCGAGGATGTGAAGAAGCAACAAATCGAGGGAGTCCTTTATTCTTCCTTAACACCAAAGTCCAGGAAGACTCAACATCCAAGTCCACCGAGCAAGGTGAGAGGAGAGAAACCTCAGAAGCCATCAAGGACAAAGAGCCATCACCACACGAGGGGGACTACTGCATAGGGGAGGAGATAGGAATTGCCAAAGAACCAACAGAAACATTTGATGAAGTTCGATCAGGCACAATCATTATAGCATCAGAAAATCGATCCAAAGATGGTTCCTCAGTAGGGAGGTCCGGGTGAGGAGCATAAACATGTTCATGAGCAGGCACAATAGGGTCGACCCCCTCAGAAGAAACAATTAAGGAGCCACCGTGAGGTGATCCAAGAGAGAATCCTTCCACCAAGTTGCAACGCCCTTGCGATGGGCATGAGGAAAGGAAGAGGCCAAATGACCCACCGAAAAGCATCTCCTACACCAAAACAGGAGACCCTCATAGTCCAAGAGTTGCTTCCAAGGTCTATCCTCCACCAACAAAACAACATCCCCATGGAGAGGTTTGGAGATGTCTAGATCAACTAACAACCGAGCGACTGTGGTATGCCCAAATTCCCTAGTTATAGAATCCACCATTAAGAAGCGACCAATGGTATTGCCAATGGCCTCAAAACATGATTCCTCCCAAAATTGGAGAGGAAGATTTGGTAGACGGACCCAAACAGGTTTGGTGTTCAATGGCTCCGTAAGGGGGTTGAAGGAACGAGACCAGGGCTTGATGGACAGAGAGTGAATACCCCACATCCACCCCCTGTCCAAAACACAGTTTCGCTCTAGCGGGGAGGCAAAGGTAGCAATAAAGAAACCCCTAGTGCTAGGGTAGAGCTCGATTTCCCCAACGACCGATGGCTTCTAGGAAACTGACACCTAATCATGGAGATCTAGAAGGGAGGGCCACAAGCCATTGAATTGCAAACCACACCCATTTTCAAATAATATTCCTCATTCTCAATGATCTCTGGACCACAAACCACCATAGGGGAGTCCTAGGCACAAGGTAGAGATCAATGAACTTGAGTAGGGGGTCGAGCACCCACCCTAGCAGCATTAGAGAAAGACCTAGCCTTTCTTGAAGAACCCTAGAAGAAGGTGGGACAACCTCCCGAGAGGCAGGAACAGAGCCCGTAACAAGCCTAGCCATTGTTGCCGACCCCAAAACAGACACCTCCTCAAGAGGCACGAAGGCAACAAAATCCTTCCTGCACATGCAAGTCATCGGGGTAGGGTTTGGAGGAACGCTGAAGCCCCCAGTAGGAGGGATCCCGCTAGACAGACTAGACAGAACCACGCCAGGAACACACCCAACATCGCCAAATGCAGGGGAGAAACCATCGCATGGATTCGGGGCTGATGGATCCATACCAGATGAGGGAGCCATTGGAGCCTTTGTCGCTGAAGGAGCCATTGTAGAGCACATTTCAATTTTTTTTCTAGTTTTATATTCTGTTCTTTGGGTTGTTATATGAAGGTTATCCTTCAATTTTCTATGGGCTGCTCTCATTTTCCTTTGAGTTTTTATGTTTCTTCTCCTTCAACACTCCTTAACTTTCTAATTGCACTTTTATTGTCTCACTAATCTCGTATTTCGACCTTTGTCTCAAAGAAATCACTTCCTAATATTCCTTCACAATCACTTAAAAACTCTTTTTGTTGTCTCTTTTTGTTTGAATTGATTCACTAAATGTATCTTTTGAAAGAACCCTCCATGTCTTATTTGGCATGGGGGATGATTCTTAGTTGGGGGGGTTCACCTCTTCATGGGGGTATTTTAGTTTGGAAAATGTTTTTTATTAGTTAATGTCATCTCATCAAATAATATCAAGTTTTCACCATCCTTTCTTGATTGTTTCAATTGTATTTATGGCTAGGTTATTGAACATGTTTTCTAATTCCCATTTCTCCACTTTTTCTCCCTTGTAATTCTAAAATTTTAATCATTTTCCTTTTGTATCCCAACACTTCTACTCATCGCTTTGTCTAGGTACTTTGCACTAAGATCTAGAGGTTTTAGATTTTTGATTTGGGCTAATAATCCCTCAAAACCTTCAATATTGTCTAATTTGATGTTTGATTGATCACATTTAGAATATGGTTGACAAGTCAAAAGTGCAAATGGTGGAGCCCCTTGCTTCTATGCCTTGAATGAGCACTATAGCACCCAAGCCTTCTTCCTCATCATAATATTTTATTTGGTCTACCAATTTGGTTAAGTATCCATCTACTTCATCAATATGGGTGGTTAGTTGGTTCGATATTGCATTGTTTTTGAGTGATGCAATGACGATTTGTACCTTTATTGGAAAAAACTCAATGTTTTTCATTTTCTTACAATTCTCATGATCAATTATAGCCCCTTTAGCATACTCGTTTATGCTCAATTGTTCTAATGGTGGGTTTTCACAATCCTCTTCGTCATTAACATTCTTAGTAGCAACTCTTTTGGCATGCTTTAAATCTTCTTCTTCATTCACAAAATATCTATCTTCTCTAGTAACAATTTCCTTGGCATGCTCTATTTTGACTTCTCAAGCCTTCTCTATTCTTTTGTGGTATATCTCTTGTTACACCCTTCATATTAGTATATCGAGTTATGAATAGTTGGCTTGTGGCTATTTTAACTCTTAATTAAGTCATATTATCATTTTATTATATTATTTATTTAATTAGGTCAGCCTAGGGCTTATATAGGGCTATCTAAGTTAGTCTGGATGATATCCTGGGCATAAACAAGGTATATAGAGGAGGTAGTGAGTCTTATTTCATCACGATATTAAGAATTATACTCTCATTGGAGACATTTGGAGGTTTTCCCCCTGAAAGTGGCTTGTTATTCTCAGTTATTAAGTATTTGCAACATATTTCCTATCATATTCTTCTATTGTGCAAGTTATTTCATTCCAAGTGGCATCAAAGCATAATCTTGGCATCGTAGAGGCAAGGCGTTTTCTTAATATTGTAGGTTATTTTGGGAAGAGAATATCTCTTCGATTTTAGCTATTTTTTCTCTAATTTTTAAAGGGTTTGTGAAAAACATATTCAAGAAGCTACACTCCAAATTTCAGAGGAATTGGAGTAGAATCGAGTGATTTATTGCAAATTTAGGGTTTTTTTCCCAATTTATTTGGAAAGTGCATATCTCCAAAATCTTGTTGAATTGGTTCTTGATTTTTAGTGGGTTTTTGAATAATTAATAGAGGAGCATACAATCCAAATTTTAGAGAATTTGAAGTAGAAATATGTGAATTAATTGCAAAATTAGGGTTTCAAAAAAATTGCTCTCAAGGCTACAAATCACCTAATTTTTGTGATATTTTTTGGGAAAGTGTAATCTAGGCCTTGGTAAGTTACTGTAAAACTTTCAAGTTATTTTGAATTTATTTGTGTCATTTATTGCACAATCATTTTCTACCATCATGATGGGGATTGCAATAAGAGGCAAAAAGGATGCTACCACATCGGGAAAATCTCCAGAGAAGGATGAGGTAGAAATTGAGGATATTAACACTAATGATGAAATCAACAAAGTCAAGGGTGATATTTAATCATTAGAGAAGATGATTGAAGAAATTTTGTCAATAAAAAGGGACATGCAAAAGGATCTGAGTGAACTAAAATCACTTATTCAGGGTATGAAGTATAAGGGAGAAGATTCAACTAGTAAGGGAGAAGATTCAACTATTAATGAAGAAGACAATACTTTTGTTTGACATGAATTATTTGGGCTTGACTCAAATTTCAAGAAGGATCAGCCCTTTAATAGTCCTATGCTTAGGCTATTCATACCTAAGTTGGATATAAGAAAGTTTGATGACAAGGATCCAACCAATTGGCTTTGCCAAATGGAGTAGTTATTTGGTCTTCATCATGTTCCTAGTCAACAAAAGGTGGCTATGGCATCATTATACCTAGAACCAGATCAATTCATTTGGTATTGTTGGTTATGTGATGAGAAGAGAAAGAAGGGTTGCATGGTCACATGGTCAATTTTTCAAGAGAAACTCGCTACCCATTATGGAGATAACTTTATGGATAGCTACTTCTACCAACTCACTAAATTAAAGAAAATAGGTATGGTCAAGGACTATACTCAACAATTTCAAACCCTTTGTCTAAGACTGGAGAATGTGATAGAAAAAAATTTGAAGGAATTATTTCTAGGAGGTTTAAAGGATCACATAAAATGTAAGGTACGTTTGTTCCAACAACAATCCTTGTCACAAGTGATACTTATGGAAAGATAATTTGAGGAGAATTTTTTGATCAATAGGTGACAAGGGATTGCAAACATAAGTGAAATATCTCCTTAACCTACTAGGTTGATCCATAAAAAATTGAGGATAATAGCACAAAAGGGTTGTATTTTAATTGTGATAGAAAATATAGTCGAAGAGATAAATGCAGTGAAAATAATTGTTATATATCGAAGGTCCAAGTGAGGAAGAAGAGGAGGAACCAATATTAGAGGGTGAAAGGGAGTCAAATGAGGAATCACATGATTCCCAACCAATTGTTTCTTGTCATGCACTGTTAGGTTTTAGCGCTCCACAAACTCTCAAGGTATTGGGTTTCTTAAAGAAGCATAAAGTAACAACATTGATTGACTTGGGGTAGTACTCATAATTTCATCAACAAAAATTTGGTTGCTCATCTAAATTATTTTATATATCTAGCTGCAGAGTTTTAGGTCTTGATTGTAGATGGTGGTATTGTTAGTTGTTCCAAAAAATGCCATAACATTAAGTTATCAATGGAAGATTATCACCTTGATAGCCCAATGTATGTTATATCCATTGGTGCAATAGATATTGTTTTGGGAGTACAATGGCTTACTATATTGGGAAAATTTGAGATGAACTTCCAAGAACTATTCATGAGATTTCAATAAACGGAAAGATAGTCAAGCTAAGAGGATTGAAGGAAAAATCCCCACAAATGGTAAGCTCTCATCAAATGTAGAAGTTGCTTAAGAAAGGAGTTGATGGATTTGTGGCCCAATTATGTTCATTAGAAGCTTATCAATCAAATCTCCCACACATCCAGATTTACAAGTAATTATTGATTGTCACTCAATGGTTTTTGGAGATATGCCTAAAGGATTTCCTCTTAAGAGGGATCATGATCATGCCATACAACTAGTTCTAGGGAGCCAACCACCCAACATCGAGCCTTACAAGTACCCACATATATAAAAAAGTGAGGATAAAAATATTGTTGAGGGGATGCTAGAGGCATGAATTATTAGGCAGAGCCAAAGTGGTTACTCCTTTCCCATGTCGATGGTGCATAAGAAGGATGAAACTTGGCGCATGTGCCTAGAATATAGTGTGCTCAACATGTACACCATCAAAGATAAGTTTTCTATTCCAATCATTGATGATTTGCTAGATGAATTGAATGGAGCTATGTATTTTACAAAGTTAGATCTTAGATCAGGTTATCACCAAATTTGAATTAAGGAAGAAAATATTTGTAAGAAAACATTTAGGACTCTTGAGGGTCATTATGATTTTTTGGTGATGCCATATGGTCTTATATACTGGTGCACCATCTACATTTCAAAGTTTGATGAATTTGATATTTAAGAAATTCTTGAGGAAGTTTGTATTATTTTTCTTTGATGATATATTGGTTTATAGCAAGACATGGGAAGAACAATTGTAGCATGTGGATCAAGCATTAAAAGTTCTTGAAGATCATCATCTCTATATTAAGCTGTCCAAGTGTGATTTTGGTCTCAATGAGGTGGAGTACTTGGGACACATAGTTTCACATGGAGTAAAGGTGGATCATAACAAAATTAAAGCTATCATGGAATGGCCCATTCCCAAAACCATTAAGAAATTGAGGGGTTTCTTAGGATTTATTGGATACTATAGAAGATTTGTGAATAATTATGGCCATATAGGAGCAACCCTCACAACTTTATTGAAGGAGGATTCTTTTCACTGAAATGAATCCGCTAATGCAACATTTGAGATATTGAAATAGGCTGTTTACAACTTCAGTGCTTGCCACTCTAGATTTCACTAAGGATTTTATTGCGGAATGTGATACTTCAATAAATTGTATAGGAGAAATTCTCATGCAAGAGGATCAACCCATTTCTTTTGAGAGTCATCATTTAAAGGGTAAGAATCAACTCAAACCTATTTATGAGAAGGAAATGCTAGCTATTCTTCATGCAGTAAAACAATGGAGACCTTATCTAATGGATAAACATTTCAAGGTTAAGATAGATCATGATATCCTAAAATATTTTTTCAAACAAAGATTATCTTCTAAAGAGCAATAAAAATGGGTCACTAAGATGTTGGGGTATGATTTTGAGATTGTATATAAGAAAGGGAAGGAAAATGTTGTGGCAGATGCACTATTGAGGAAGGATGAGAAGGATGAAGCTTTATTGTGTGTCATTTCAATATTACAAGATTGGGTAGTAGAAGCCAAAGAGGAGTGACATAATGATGTTGCTATAAGTAATCTCATTCAAAAGTTACAGAGTGATCCTAGTAGTTTAGATAAGTTTTGTTGGAAGGGAGATTCTTTGTGGTATAAAGAGTGATTGTGTCTTTGCGAGAATTCCTCTCTCAAACAAAAGATTCTCACATAGCTCATGAGTCTCTAGTTGGTGGTCATTCAATATTTTGAAGACAAATTTTTAGGTCAAGAATGACTTCTTTTGCAAAGGGCTAAAATGGGATGTTCAAAAATTTGTGGCAAAATGTTTGTTTTTTCAAAGAAATAAATGGGAGATAATCAAGACACCTAGTCTCTTGCAACCCTTAGTTATTCCTAGCCAATGTTGGGAAGAGGTCTCCATGGATTTCATCACAGGGATTCAAGATCTAATGGTAAGAATGTCATCATGGAAGTATTGGATCGCCTCACTAAATATGCACATTTTATTGCATTATCACATCCTTTTACAACAAGTACAGTGGAAAAAACATTTTTGGAGAATATTCAAAAGCTACATGGTATACCCAAGGTTATTGTTAGTGACCATGACCCTATCTTTACTAGTAAATTTTGGACACATTTATTCTCATGTTTGGGTACTCAATTGGCTCATAGTTCTTCATACCATTCTCAATCTGATGGGAAAATTGAGGTTGTTAATAAGTGTTTGGAAGGATATCTATGTTGTTTCACTTCAAATAAACATTCTCAATAGGTATATTGGCTACCACTAGAAGAATGGTGGTATAACACTTCCTTGAAATATAATTCATCAAAAATGTCTCCATTTATGGCATTGTACATCATTATTGAAGGTGTCACTAAGAGTTAACATTGTGGAGGACCACATGCTTCATCAAAAACAAGTACTTTTAGGAATTAAAGAGAATCTAGTCATGACACGAAACCGAATGAAGCAATAGGTGAACCAACACTATAGTGAAATAAGTTTTGAAGTTGGGGATTGGGTCTTCTTGATATTGTAGCCTCACAAGCAAATTTCATTGAAGCAACAAAAAAAGAATAACAAGTCTCCAAAATATTATGGCCCATACCAAATCATGCAAAAGATAGGTAGTGTTGCCTACAAGCTTGAATTGTCATCAACAACAAAAATGCATCTATTTTTTCATGTTTCTTGTTTGAAGAAAGTAATTGGGAATAATATCCCTATTCAAACAATATTATCCGAGCTCGATGAAAAAGGAAGAATCATATTAGAACTAGAGTTTATTCTTCAAAAATGCATAAGGAAGTTAAAGATCAAAACACTTAGTCAGTATCTCATCCAATGGAGGAATTTACCAATTGAAGATGCCACATGTGAGGATGAGGAGTTCATTCAAAAGCATCCCAACTTGATTAGCATTTCAAGGACAATGCTTCTCTAAAGAGGGGGGCATGCTACACCCTTAATGTTAGAGTACATCAAGTTATGAAGTTAGTTGTGATTATCTTAACTCTTAATTAAGTCATATTATCATTATTATATTGTTATTTATTTAATTAGATCAGCCTAGGGCTTATATAGGGTTATCTAAGTTGACCTGGGTGATATCCTAGGCATAAATAAAGTATATATAGGAGATAGTGAGTCTTATTTCATCTTGATATTGTGAATTGTGTTCTCATTGGAAATATTTGGAGGTTTTCCCCTTCGAAGTAACTTGTTATTCTCAGTTATTATCAATTATTTGCAACATATTTCCTATCATATTCTTCTATTGTGCAAGTTGTTTCATTACATCTAACTTTCTTGGAATTTTTTCTTCTTTTTATTCAATGTTCAATTTTATATCTATCTCGATCTCTCCCATAATCTCTCTTAGATTCTTGTTATATCCTTTTTCCATGGGTTTTTTTGATTTGGTATTTTATTAATCATTTTATTCATTCCTAATAACTCATCATCATCCTACCTCCATTAGGTGTATCTTCTTGTAGATCCCTTTAGGATCTCCCCTTTCCAATTGTCATCCCCTATGTACCTAATCCTTCTCACTCGAGGCTATAACCTAGACTATTCTACCACAAACCATAAAATTATGTTCCTTCTTAACTGAACCCTCTCTTCCTTCATCAGTTTACTAGGGTCTCAACAATATAACCAAATGGTAGCAAGAATAAGGTGGAGATTGAGGATCTAAACATAACTTTCTTGAGATTTGTATTTATACTATAGTATGAGTAATAAGAGAAAGTTCAAGGCTTATGATTTAATATATTATAAAATCTTGTGACAAGATAAAACATATAACATTAAATATATTTCAACACATCTCTCATTCATATATATTCCCTATACCTCATATCTCTCACATTCATTGATATATGATCTATCTTAGATTCTCTCTTATCTCTTCCTCTTACTTCTCCATGTCCTTATCTCTCTCATATCTATGCCATACCTTTCTCTCATACTTTCCCTTTCTTTTATAGCTTCATAATGCCCTTTCATCTTGCCTTTTCCTTATAACCCTTCATAAATATGTATCCTTTTGAATTCACCTTTCTTTTTATGACATTTAGCCTTTTAAAGCTTATTTAGGGATATTTAGGTGTTTTAAGGCTATTTAAGGGTTATATGACTCACGTATGAGTCTAAATGACATGTGTGGAGGTTATGTGATGTTGTACCTCTTTTATTCCTATATTGAATGTCTAATGCACATATATTATACTAAAATACCCTTAATATAGTGTGAGGTTTTACACCATCTACTATGCATTTGTGGGATGTGAAACACTTCTTGTACGGTATCAAAAACCATTTGTGGAATAAGATAATATTGTATAAGGTTGTATAATGTTATTTACAATACCACTACTATCCACTAACCAATTTGATCATTAATAAATTTAACTTAAACACAATGATCCTTCTCACTCCTAGGAAAACCCAAACTCAATTTGAAATCATTAATCTTCTAGTACCACATCCTAGGTGGTTGTTTCAACCTACAAAGAAAATATTACTTTCCCTTCACAAAAAAATTGTTAGGTTATTGCATAGAAATCCCCTCCTCAAGATCCCCATGCAAGAAAGTAATCTTAATATCTATTTTCTCAATCTCAAAATTACAAGCTATATCTATAAACAATAAGAATATAATAGAACTCAACTTAGCAATAGGGTAAGATTTCATCAAAATCAACCCTCCTCTAGAAGTAGCCCTTGGCCACAAGTATCGCTTTGTACTACTCTAACTATCCATATACACTAATTCTCTTCTTATATGTCAACTTACAACCAATGGGATTTCTTCCCTTGGACAAACTCACAAGATCTTAGGCATCACAACTATCTAGGGCCATCATCATCTCTTGCATGACTTACATCCAAGACTTTATATTTAAAGGTAGACCCTCCCTAAAATATTTAAGTTCATCATAAGGACCTAATAAAGAAAACACATAACAAAGATCTGGTGGGCTATACTTGTCAATTGGATTTTTTTGTCTCATATACCTTAAGGTAGGAGTAAGGGGGGATCTACATATTCTTCTAATGTTCATCCTCCAAATTTGCATTTGAACTCTTATACGAGCCTTCTTCATTCTCTCCATCCTTTGATCCATCAATTTGTTCTTACACATGCATCTTATTGCTTCTTAACCTTAGTCTCAATATGCACTCTTTTCTTCCCATATTTTTATTTTGGTTGTTGGGGACTTGAAATTTTTCTAAACACCCCAAAAGTCACATATCTAGAATAAATCATTTTTTTGATTAGCGAATTCCAAAGTTTATAACTTCTTACATTCTCATCATGTACTATGAAGATGCAATCTTGAACTTTTGGATTTAGTTTAAATTATTATTTTGAGACACGTGAACATAAGATTCACAACCAAAGACCCTCAAATGTGAAACAAAAGGCTTATTAATTATTTCCACTTTATAAGGTGTTTTGTCAACAAGAGTTAAACAAGGAGATATACTACTCAAATAACTAGTATTTACAAACTTTACCCAAAAACACCAATCCAATAGCATGCATGTCAACACATTTATGTCTTTTTGCATTAGAGTTTGGTATTGGAAATATGTGCCTCAATCTCGTTGACCCATTCATCGGTGTAACCTGAGCAGTCAGCGCAAGTCTCCTAACTCTTGGCGAAGATAGAAGTCTGACCGAAGTGCTTGGTCGGTGTAACTTGTTCCTTCAGAATGAGTGCTCAATGTTGGTGGTTTGTTTCTATTGGTGGAACTCGATTGGTAGTCTCAACGATAGAACGATAAACACTGTATCGGTGTGGCTTGGGGTCATCGATGGAACCTTTCACCGGGCTACGCCGATAGACTGATGGAAGATGGGACCATAAAATAGTGTACCAGTGAACGGGGATCTTGATCTGCGGTTGAGATTTGACTAATCCAATGGTGCTCATTTTATTCTGTGCTCAGTTATGGTGAGTACCGATGAAATCTTATGAAGGGAGCATAATTGCTTGAGCGGTTGACACTTGGTGGCTTGATCAACGGTGTTCGCTAGTCCTCTGCCTTGTGTGGTGGGTCTCGAGAGACTCATGCGGGGTGTGTCGACTTCGAACACGTGTCATTGTTTCGAAGAAACTTATTGGGAATATTGTGGATGCTTTTTTGATTCCTCGAAATTGCACTAGCGGTGTACGCGTGTCTTGGTGGGTCTTGGCCACGATAAGCGGTATATGAAGGGAAAATGCTCAGAGGTCATTTGGTCACCTGGGCAGTTTTTGACGGTTGGTTTGTTGTGGAAGTTGAACCGAACCGACTATTTGGCGCATTAGTCAAAGCGATGGACGAATAGCGTTATGACACATGGCACAATTTTGTTGATTTTACATCACTTTTGTAAATCAATGTTGATTGGCCGAAAGCTTTATTCTTTGGTAGCGATTAATTTCGAGGTTGACAGAGTGCAGTTTTGGTATGTCTCTGTAATCCAATTCAATGTTGGGCAGCTTGATGTGTGCTACAGAGTAGTGTTGCTAGAGAATGGTGGAAGCTTGTCGTGGGGTAATTAAATACCCTGATGGTTGTTGGTTGGATAGGAAAGAGAGATGAGGTTGATCAAGATGTGAAAATTTGATCGAGGAGAGTGTGTGTGTTCGAGCGGTATGCGAAGAGAATTGTAACCGTAAACATTGAGACACACAAAACTGAGAAGATGTGAACTTGAGAGGCCATGAGGCTGTACCGGCTGAAAGGCTGGTTGTGCGTGTGGGCTGGTGAGATGAAATGAATCTTCACTGTATGTTGTGTGAGGACATTGTAACAGTGCAAGGTTTCAGATCTATGTTGTTTCATGTATTCTCAGATGAACAAGACGTAACTCCTGTAAAGGCCATGAGCCTGAGATTGTATTGTAACTCTATTTTTTGTTGAATAATACAATAGCTCAATCTTTTGGAGGGTGGGGTTTTCTACCCAAAAGGGTTTTCCCCACGTAAATCTGTGTGTTCATATGTTTGTCTTTCATGCTTATTGATTCTATAGTTTTGAATCTGTACATGGTGTTGAATCTGGCTTAGTTTGAATGTACTTTTCTCAGAAGGGTAAATGTGAGAAATCATTGTGCCTATTTATGCTTTATGGCATAGTAGTTTGTGTCCTTGAGGTGATTTGAAGAAAATAAATTCACTAAGGCACTACTGTTCTTAGATGTTTCATTCTAAGATGACCCTCGATTTTGCCAACAAGTGGTATCAGAGCCTTCTTCTGGGATTTGCTTATGCTTGCATGTGCAAGTTTGTGAGTTGCATGTACTTACATGGACTCACATGTGTCTTGCAAGTGCTTGCATGTTGTTGCATGTAATATTTCTTGGTGTTTCGGTTCTGTGGATTCCTCCTCTAAAGATTTCTTAACTTGGCAAGCTTGAGGAGATCTGAAGGAGTCAACTGATGATTTATTCTTTGGTGAGTAAAATTCCTTGCTCTTTTTGAGACAACACGCAACGTGAAAGACATTGAAGATGGATAAATTGGAGTTGATCATATTGTAATGATGTGGTTTGAGGCTCCTAGTTGGCAACAAATGATCCTGATGCAAGGGGTGTGAGTTTATGCTTATGGTTGTGTTGCAGCATAGCGTGGTTCATACTGGGTGTTTGTGTGAGAGGCTCCCTGATGGTATGGAAATGCTTGGATTGTTATTCAGCCATGGAGTATTGTGCTTGTGTTGGGTGTTTTGACTTAGCATTGAAGGTGTTGTTCTCTGTTACACTAATTGCATGAAGGCTATGAAGTTGATCTCTGGGTGGTCTAAAAAATTCTGAATAGCCTGGCTCTCTCGAATGCATGTGCATGCTTGTGGTTTTGGAATTGGTCTGGAATGGGCCTAGAGTTCCTGTACTACTTTTTCCTTTTATGGATACCTTTTACTTGCATGGCTCAGATTCATGTTCTTTGGTTCTGAAGGTTTTATATAGATTTTCCTAAAAATTTTATGATGCATATTCATGTTAGTTCATATTCTATGATGGTTGTGTGCAAACTCTTGAGTCATCTAGATGTGTAGTGGATATGGATGTGCATGGGTGTTTTAGAAACACAGTGGTTTTGCACGGTCAAGAAAGAAAAAAAAACTCGTGGTTTTGTGGAGCTGTTGGTAAAAACTATTTTCTAGATCCTGGTTGTTTGAGGTGTTCCTGGATGAGATAGTTGCAGTTTTGCATGTAAGTGTTGCTTGTTGGTTTCCTAGACTACGGTGCTTGAGTTGTGTACATGATTGGTGAATCAAATGTAAGCTTGATTTGGTGTTTGAGTCATGTTGTCTACATGGGTTTTCTCTTTGAGATCTCAATTTTGTAGTTTCTAGTGTGATGATAGATTTGTAAGCTTCATTGATTGGATCTACGGGTTGAGCATGTTGTGGGTTGTCTTTACCTACATGTTTTCTATGGGACAACTCGAAAGTGGACTTCCAATATCCATGAGGTTGTTTCAGTGTTGATGCAGATTTGTTAGTTGGCCTTGTCTGTGGTCACTTGTGCATTGGCGTGGCTGCTTTGAGATGAGAGGAAGGATAGCATTGAGTACTTGAATAGTCAATTATGGGGACTTATAGCGTGTGTATCATGATGTCATGGAAGGATTGGGTACACTAATTAGTGTAAGTTTTTGACAGTGATGGTGTGGTCTATGTGGTTTGGAGATCTTGGTATTGTTTGGCATTGTTGTTAGATGGACATGTTGTCAATTGTACCTGGAGGCTTTTCAGATCAACAAATGTTTGGTCATGATGCTTGGAAAGCTAGGTGTCATGGTTCAATGGGAGCTTTAACAGTGATTGTGGATTCATCACTTGGTGGTGAATGGTCTTCTTTAGTGTTGCAAATGTTACCAGGAGGGACTCTTATATCCTGTTGATGCAAAATGGTTCTTTTGCATTTGCATGGACACTATTTGAGGATATGGAACATCTTGGAACCATGGAGGATGTTTGGAGTCTTTGGCTGAGATGTTGGTGGTGCTTGACAAGTGATGGTTTAGAGTTTTTTTGCTTGATGTCATGTATACTTGTTCTTGAGCATTAGAGTTTTGGCATGTTGTGTTGCTCTCAAAACCATAGTTTTGTTCACTTGAAGCGTGGTATCTCCTAAGGGGGATGAGTAGATCATGATGTCATGATAAGTTCATGTTTTAGATGTTTGGAGCTTTGATAGTGGTCTGGTAATTCTTTGTGTTTTGAGTACATTGGTCATATGCTTGAGAACTTCGTGTTAAGTGTAGTAATGCAGGATTGGAATTTAGCATGAGATGATCAATTGCAGGTGTTCATGGGTACATGGAGAATAAGGTGAGGCTGAAATTCCTTTGAGAAAGGTGTTGATCACAGTTGAAAGTTCGAGTAGCCTACACCTTGGTTGAACACGAGTTCAACAGATACCAGTAAGGAGATTGCTCTTGGATAAGTCATGAAGGCTTGTATATCTTGGAGGAGCATTTTGTTTTGGTCTGCTCGGTGGTGAAGTTTATTTGAGAGGTATTTTCCCATTATATCTTTCAAAGGTGTTTTATGCTTTCTTTCATGATATGGATCTTGAATTGTTGTTTAATGGTTCTGGAGGATTCATAGTGGAAGGTGGACAACATGGTTTATCTCCTTGAGATTTTATGTGATATCATTTATTGATGAGAACTGGTAGGAGATAGTTATATGGGCTGATTTCTTGAGATGGGAAATGAAGGAGTTTGATCTTCTTTGAGAGGCTTACATCAGTGATTGATTACATGTAACATATGTTAAGTTTGGTCTTGGTGATTGAATGTTTGGGTATTGTTATGGATTTTTCTTTGGGATGTGAAGGAGATCATATTTGACATAGCTTTTAGAGGTGTATGCAGGAGGATGTTCTAGAGGTATATATTGTGCAGAGTTTCTCTCTTTGGTCTTGGTTGTCTTCCTAGAAGTCAAACTTATTTTTTATATTGGTTTGAGAGTTGGTCAGAGCTTTTTTTTTCATTGAATTTTTTGAGTGGTAACTTGGAGGTTCTTTATCTATTTCCTATGTTGGGTCTTGAAGAACTTGGAAGAGCTCTAGAAGATTGTTGAGAGAAATGATTCTTGTAGTAATTGGCTGCAGGTTGTGCATATCTTTGTGTATATTTCCTTGGTACTACATGGTTACATTTTCTATGTGTTGTTATTGGTAGAATTGTTATGCCTTTGATCTTTCAGATTTGGCATTATCCATGTAGTGGGAGTACCTAGATGTTTTTGATCTTTTTTGATTGGTTTGTGCATGGTGCTTGTATCTACAGTTTATGGGTTGGCTGTGCTGCTAGCATGAGTTTACTAATATGGATACCTTGAAGGTATGTGAGATTGGATGGAATAGCACAAGCTATGGGTGCTATTTTTAGTCACGTGGGTTGATTAGTTGGATGGGTGCAGTTAGTGTTCGGTTGTTGTTCTAACTGGTGTTCTATCTTGTTTCTAGAGAATGTTTTTCACATAGGTGATCTGGTTTGGCCCTTTGAAGTTGATGTTGTCCATGCTTCTATATGGTTTGTTGTTGGTGCTTTGGAATGGTTAGTATGATCTTCTTCAAGTGAGAGATTGTTGGAAATATGTGCCTCAATCTTGCTAACCCATTCATCGGTGTAACTTGAGCAGTTGACGCAAGTCTCCTAACTCTCGACGAAGATAAAAGTCCAGTCGAAGCGCTTGGTCCTAACTGTAACTTGTTCTGTTGGGATGAGTGCTCAGTGTTAGTGGTTTGTTTCTATCGGTATAGCTTGTTACTATCGATGGAACCCGATCGGTTGTCTCAACGATAGAACGATAAACACTGCATCGGTGTGGCTTGGGGTCATCGGTGGAACCTTTTATCGGGCTACACTGATGGACCGATGGCAGATGGAAGTGACTTGGTGGGGACCACAACATAGTGTACCGGTGAATGAGGATCTTGATCTACGGTTGATATTTGACTAATCCAATGGCTCGTTTTATTTCGTGCTCAGTTGTAGTGAGTATCGATGGAATCTTGTGAAGCGAGTGGAATTTCCTGAGGAGTTGACACTTGGTGGTTTGATCAATAGTGTTCGCTAGTCCTGTGCCTCGTGTGGTGGGTCCCGAGTGACTCATGCGGGGTGTGTCGGCTTCGAACATGTGTCACTATTGCAGGGAAACTTATTGGGAATATTGTGGATGCTTTTTTTATTCCCCAAAATTGCACTAGTGGTGTACACATGTCTTGGTGGGTCTTGGCCATGACAAGCAGTATATGAAGGGAAAATGCTCGGAGGTCATTTGGTCACTTGGGAAGTTTTTGATAGTTGGTCTAGTATGGAAGTTGAACTGAACCGGTTGTTTGGCACGTTAGTTAAAGCGATGGACAAATAGCGTTACAACACGTGGTGCAATATTATTCGTTGATTTTACATCGCTGTTGTAAATCCATGCTGATTGGCCGAAAGCTTTATTCTTTGGTAGTGATTAATTGCGGGGTTGTTTTGGTATGTCTCTATAATCCAATTCAATGTTGGGTGGCTTGATGCGTGCTGTAGGGCGGTGTTGCCAGAGAATGGTGGAAGCTTGTTGGTGGGGTAATTAAATACCTTGATGGTTTTTGGTTGGATAGGCAAGAGAGATGAGGTTGATCAAGATGTGAAAATATGATCAAGCAGAGTGTGTGTGTTTGAGTGGTATGCGAAGAGCATTGTAACCGTGAACACTGAGATGCACAAAACTAAGAAGATGTGAACTTGAGAGGCTGTGAGGCTATGCCGGTTGAAAGGTTGGCTGTGTGTGTGGGCTGGTGAGATGAAATGAATCTTCATTGTATGTCATGTGAGGAAATTGTAACAGTGCAAGGTTTCAGATCTATGTTGTTGCCTGTATTCTCTAGATGAACAAGACGTAACTCTTGTAAAGGCCATGAGCCTGAGATTGTATTGTAACTCCGTTTGTTGCTGAATAATGCAATGGCTCGATCTTTTGGAGGGTGGGGTTTTTTACCCGAAAGGGGTTTCCCACGTAAATATGTGCGTTCATATGTTTGTCTTTCATGTTTATTGATTCTATAGTTTTGAATATGTACATGGTGTTGAATCTGGCTTAGTGTGCATGTACTTTTCTCAAAAGGGTAAATGTGGTAAATCACTGTGCCTGTTTCCACTTTATGGCATAGTAGTTTGTGTCCTTGAGGTGATTTGAAGAAAATAAAGTCACTAAGGCACTTTTGTTCTTATATGTTTCGTTCTAAGATGACCCCCGATTTTTCCAACATTTTGTTCATTCTCTTTGCAACTCCATTTTGTTGAGGTGTGTATGGTGTAGTATTCTATCAAACAATACTTGCATGCTTACAAAACCCATCAAATTACTTGCAACAATATTTACCGCCGTTGTTAGATTTCAACATCTTTCTCTAATAATCTATTTGCTTTAATTAATGCCTTATTGTTTTTAAAACTTAGTGAAAACTTCAAATTCAGCATATATAAAAAAAATCTAAATGTATCTAAAAGCATCATCAATAAATGAAACATAAGACAAATATTTCCCCATAGAACTTACATCCATTGGAACAAACACATCCAAATGAATTATTTTCAATAATGTTTTTTCTCTATAACTTCGAAGAAGAAATAATGATCTATTCTATTTACTAAACATACAATGCTTACATTAATCATTTTGTAAAATAGAGTACTTAAAAAACTATCAACCAATTTTTTGTTAGTAATGGTTCTAAGAAATTTTTCATTTATGTGACCTAAATGTTTTTGATTAAATTAAGTAGGAAACAAGGGTCCTAACCCTTTACAAAGGCTATCTAAAGGCTAGGTGAGATAGGCCCAATCAAGCCCGAAACAACAAATAACCAAGAGAAATAGGAACATCTACAACCAAGCTACCAAAAACAACTACAAACAAAAGAGAGAGCTCGGACCCTTCGGTTCCCACTTAGACAATCCTAGGACTAGAACAAGTTGTCTTCTCACCCAATATTTGAGCATGATTTTGGGAAAATGAATTAGGAAGACCTTTCTTCTTCTTACAAAATTCTAGGAGTCATTGTCTTCCAAATTCTTAGAACAAAAGGAATTATGAGGAGTATCCCTGATGGAGAGCTTGTTAGCATGTGAAAAGGGGGAAATAGAATGATGAGGCGAAATGTGACCTTCTACAACATGAGTAATCTAGAGTTTATTTGAATCTAAGGGGAAATTAGGTTGTGAGATTGGGTAGGAGTTTCCCTAATAGGGTCTATACAAGGAAAACCAAATTTGTACCAGAAGTTGAGGACTTGTCATCATCTTGAGAGGATTCATCCGAGGGAGAATTAGGAGCATGAATAGTCAAGTGATCTTTGTTAACATTATTCCACTTAGGATGTGAGAGGACAATTTGCAACCAGGTGAACAATGGAGAAGCAACGACATCTAAAAGGGACACCCTCATAATTAAGAGGTCATTCCAAGGCCTATCTCCAACCATCATAATCACATTGCTGTGAAGAGGCTTGGAGATGTCAATATCCACCAGAATGTAAGAAAAAGTTGAGTA